>JABTXL010005998.1:894614-923098 GCA_025134845.1 Neodon shergylaensis
CCCACCACACACACCCTCATCCCATTTCTACCTACCACACACACCTCCTGTCTTACCCTAGTGAGCATTAGGGTGACTTGCTTCTTCTTCTCTGGCAGGACTGGTAGCTTCCTTTGCTAGTGAAGGAGAATCTCTATGCTGCTGACTTACTATCATGCCAAAGCCATAGAACTTGCCTGTCGTGGCTTTCACGTAAGTAACAATCAACTTCCTTCCTTGTCCGTTGAATGCAGACCATTCAGGCCACCCAGTTCTCCCATGGTCCCCAAATTAGAGCTGTCTTTGTGGCCATGGCCAGTCTCTCACTTTCAGAGCTTTCAGTGTGTCATAGTGCTTTCTGTCTTTCCTGTCATCGGCCTAGGGGTAGCAGGGAGTCTACTTTAGTGCTTTTCAGGCTATAAGCACTAGGTCTCTGTGAAAAGGCTGTCCCACCTCAACTCAGGCATCCTTCAACTGAGTCTCTTCCCCAGGACCTCAGAAGGCATCTAAGGCTAAAGTTCCTCCACTCAGGTGTGAGCACTGTGTTTCTGGTGTTCTCTGCCATTGTCCTGCACTTGGGTGTGAGCACTGTGTGCCTGGTGTTCTCCTCTGCCATTGTCCTGCATGAGGTTCTTTCCCAGCTTAGAGCCATGGCACAGCTTAGCCCAAGTTAATTCTTCTCCACAAGGCTAGCAGTCAGCTTCTATGTCCACTGTCGCCTTCTCTACCCAAAGACTCATGAGTTCTGCCATTGAAGAGAACAGCTGAGGCTCACTTCTCCCCTCATACAGTGTCTGGATGCTGTGTTTAGTCACACAAGGCAGAGCTTTGCCACATAATAGTAAGAAGAGTAACAACAATCGTAGACTTAACACGATGGAGAATCAAGTTTTCGTTCTCTAACAAGGACCATGTGTTTGGGAGATGCCAACAGCAACCAGACAGAATTACTTACCTGAACTTAATTGCTTCATCATATGTGAAACAGATCCCATTTTCTTTGAAATCCCTGATATGAACTGGGAGTTAGTTTAGGATCATCGGTTTCAAAATAAATGGTAAACCATAATTCATTTTCCTGGTTGAGCCCCAAGTTCTCTGCTCAGGACTCTCGGCCATTTCCAGTCATGTGCAAGAGACAAGACCTTGCTGCTTCGGTGACCGTGCTGATGATTTCAAACTAGGCTTCATGTGAAGGAGAAGTATGCTGGCTCCAAAGTACGTTCTGACAGACTGATAGGTCCAACATTTTATATTGCCAGTAAAATAAAAGCTTGGAAGAGAGCAAAGGGAAAATAAATCAAAACTATAAGCTGTGAGAGTAAGTTGGACCGTACCTCAGAGTGTCTGATTTGGCTGATGATCTTCCAGGAAGTGCATCAAAATGTAACTGGAGTGATGTTGATTCTTCTCGAACACAGTGTGAACTGTAAGAATTGAAAAATACCCCAAACACTGAGAAACAAGAAGTATAATCCACGTTTCGTCATTTGGTGCCAATTGAAAGTAGAAAGTTCTGTCCAAAATTGTTCCAATTTTCCATACTCTATAGCATGCCTAGGTAAAAAAATAAATGGCTGCTTCGTTCTCAGAATTTAAATGGAAGTGAGACTTTAACTTTTGGTTAAAAGGTCACAGCTTTAATCTTATTCAGAGAAGCTGCGACAAGAGATAGGAAGAGAAGGATCACAGAAAAGGGAATGAAAATGACCCCAACTGGCCCCGAGAAGACTGAGGGAAGTTCACAGAACTGTCCTTGGAGGAGTTACAGTGTGAAAACGAAGTGCAAATACTCTCGATGGTGGTGGCAAGGGGTGAAGTGGGGAGTGCACTCACAACTGCTTTGAACTCTGACATTTATAAGCCTGTAAAGTCATATTATCCCTGACATCTCTGTAAGATTCATTACACACTCCACAAAATTTCCCAGGAAATATCATTGATTTCAAGCTTGTCACCCTCATCCACAGCATTTCTGATATATGCAAGATCAAGTAAAAGCCTCCTTGCACAGTTTCGGAGATCACTCACCATCTGCTACTATTTTTCTAGTCTTATCTTCCTTGGCCTCGCTCTACACCGATTACATAAACCCTCCACACTTTATGTAATGAGATTGTAGTTTCCTAATCAAGTAATGCTAATTCCCATGTGGATATGCTCTCCAGTGTGGCTCTTTCTGCTTGAAAATGCCTTTCAGCCTCCAGTCAGTGCGCCAGAACAAGGCTGAAGTTTTCAACACCTTGGCAATTTCTCCTGGTGGATCTTGTAGAGATTCCCTTTGCAGGAGACAGTCAAGTGGAACTAGCTCCCTCTACTGGACCGGCCCCAGCACTGCACATACAGTTAAGGGATTGTTTGGACACTAGAATTATCTCTGAAGGTTGGTTGCGTCAGAATGCACCCCACTAGAGTCGACAGAAGATGCCTCTCAAGTCAAAAAGAAAATGAAGCATTAAGGTAAACACCATGGCTTAACAGGTTTAAAAGGCCGGAATGGGAAGGAGAATCCAGTAAGATACAATTCATTAAGAAGGAATTCAACATGGTCCCAGAGGCCAAAGGCACAATCATTAGCTCCTCCCCAGTCATACTGCGTATCAGTTACTGTGGGCACAGGTAGCCCCTGGGGGCTTTAGCAAATAATCGGGGGTCACACTATAGATTCTAGTGAAACCGCCCATTAAGCAGCTATAAATAACTCAAACTATAAATTTAATTCAAAGCTATACTTTTAACACGTGACTCAACATGTGTATTGATTCTCTGTTTCCATGTTGGCTCCCTCGAGCAAGTTCCCCCCCACCCCGCAGTGATCACAGTGCCTCTCTTGATATTTGTCTGGTTGGAATCCCAAAGGTCCTCAGGTGCTGACACGTTGAAAGTGGCCTCAAAAAGTACATGTCACTGTGATGCCTAAACTCCAAGAGTTCCATTTCCTTAACATGTGTTGCAAGGCCACTTTTCATCTTCTGGAATATGGGGAAAAAGCAGTTAGGGACGACTGGCCAAGTCTGATATTAAAGCTCTAGAGGAAATAGAAGTCTCGAGAATGTAAGCATGGCGGAGATGGGAGCCAAGACCCTCTGCTCACTTCTGGCTCCGTCTCAACTCCCTGAGAAACTAGAGCAGGCTGGGCTTCAGCATTATGATGTAATCTGCCCATCAGTTATAGCAATTATTTGTGGCAGCTCAATATTCTGTGTATCTCATGGTGCCGGAAATGTCGGTGACGCCACTGTGGGCAAGCCCGGAGGATGGAGGGATGGCGCTCTGCTGAATTACAGTGTTCCCTACAGAAGGGAAATTTGGCTTCATTTGATCACAGCTTTTTCTGAGGGTTGATGTCTTGACTTGGCCCGTGGTATATAATCTTTGCTGAATATAAACTCACATAGCTGCCCCAGTGTTCACAGACTCATAACTGAAATCAAGTGCACTTTGAGTATTAAGATTAGACTAGAACAATGAATGCTCAGGTTATATTCATTGTATTACCAGTTGAACAGTTACTGGTTTTAAAAGTATCATGAGGAAACCAAACAATCAAGGCTGGCTTAGCAGTGTGGCATATAAACAGATTTTAGGAAAGAATTCAGCAAAACACATCTATTGTAGTTCAAAACTTAAACCTTACCCGCCCCCCCCCCCGACCAAATGCTAACTTCTTTAAAACACAGACATAATAGCAAGCAGCTAAGAAAGGACCCAGGTGTGGTAGTCATCAAAGATAAAGGCAAACGGTGGGCACTAGCTGTGATCCTGGTGAGAAAATCATGGAAGGTCATCTTTTATCATGAGCCTGGGAGACTCATCCTTCTCTGCTGCTCAGTTCGAGGACAGCTTTGGGATGTTGCTGATACAAGGCCCTTATTCTGTTTTATTTCTAGATAGCATTTGTACTTTAAAAAAATTCAAATTTTAGCACACGTCTAGCAAATACCACATCCTATCACCAGGAAGTTCACGTTCTACAGTGTCCTCCTTACTGATCTGTGGGTGTAAGCTCTGTATCTCTCCATCAGAGAACATCGCATTGTTCTGTATTGATCTGTCACTATCCTCTGACTTGGTATAACATGAGCGAAGCTGCATTGATCTGAGTTACTGACATTTTTACTGTGTAGCAACAGTATGAGAGTCCAGGTTGGTAGAAATAGATGTGTGATGGATAAATAATACACACTCAGGATGGTGAGAATCAGAGCCATCTTCTGGACCTGGTTCCTTTTAACTAGTATCTTAGTAATTGGATTCTCCTTTTAGAGATGTTGTTGGAAAATGTGTGCCTCTGTTATTAATTATGAATGGAATATGAGTGGGCAAAACATACAGTGTGCATTGCTATCTGATTATTGCAAAAAGGAACTTATCACATTGACTATAAGCCAAAATTATTTAACTTGAAAGATATCATCTAAGATCCCCATAGATTCACATTTACTCGTCTATTTGTAGGTTAAATTATTGGACTCTGTAAGTACATTTGTGGAAGTGCTGACCATGGTTGAAAGCTACAAAGTAGCACCATGGGTTTTGTGTGTTTTTATTTCTTAGTTTGTTGAAATGGGGTGTCCTATGTAGTCTAGGCTACATGGCCTAGACTATTGAGTATTGGGACTAAAAAGCATTTACCTGCATCCAGCAAGAAGTAGATTAGTTATTAATTCTCTGTTTTGTTTGCAGAAATTCCTGGCTGAGTGTCAATCCTGAATCCGTATCCGTAGCTGATGTCAGGTGAAGGTTATGCTGATGATGATGGTGACAGTCATATTTGCACCCTTTGGTGCCCCAGGAACTGCCCTTAAAGGTGTGAAAATTTCGAAGGTACAAAGCATTAACATTAACTATCCATCAATAGGTTTGCTTCTGTATCACATATCGGCTTAGGTTCGAGAGCCACCGAAGCCTGGTCATGATTGAGGTGGATTCATTCTTGGAAGTTTTACCAAGTTATTCACAGTTGGTCGGGCAGATTTGCAGTCATTGCTTGATGGCAGCTGATCATGTGGTTCCTTGGACATTCTCTGGGATGATTCAATTTTTTTAAAATGAACACATAATGCCTTGCCCACACCTGGACAGGAATAACAGGAAGAAGAAGCTACAAGCAGAGAGAGTCTCAGGGTGCAGAAGTACAATAGAGGGCCTGGAGCTCCCCACTAGAGAGCAGATAGGAGACATGAAAATGGCAGTTACAGAGAGGGCAGTCTTCTGTCGCCAGGGGATCCTGCCAGCTGTCACTGGGACAACAGAGCTGGAGCAGCTTCATTGGTGGATTTTATAAGCAGGGAAATTAGCTTCATTAACTATCACCGAGCACACGTTCCCTGTCTTGGAAATGTCCCCATTATGATGCAAGTGCCATCATCACAGGTTGTATTAAGAGTAACAGAAATGATTGTGGATGCAAGTCAAGCATCTCAAGGTCAATTAGAGGCACAAAGGCTTCCTAGATGACCCACAAATTTGCGTATTCATTGGATTTCCCTAATCATGGATGCTAATTAGGTACATACTTTAATGGTACATAAATTTTAAAAGGTAGTAGCCTGTGCTAGGCCTTTGAGAAGTATCATCTGATAATAGTTCCATGGCATTGTGCTGTTACTAGCCGCATATTGAATAGCAGAAAGAAAACAGAGGTTAATTAAGTAAGTTGTTCAAAATGCACAGGTACTGAATGACCTCGTGGAGACTCATGCTCAGTGGTTTAGCTTTAGAATCTGCACCATCAACCATAGGCTCTGAGGGTTACTGACTCAGGATAAAACATCACACTGTGAGTTCATGACGTGCTGTGATAGAAATGACCCCTCATAGATCTCTTGAAATGTCCCTCTCTGCATGCTTTGGCCAAAGCCTCCTCAAAGCTCAAAGGTCTCATGTTTCTCCCTGGCAGATTTTCATAGGGAGGGGCATATTGGGAGATACAGCCTTAGTGGAGTAGTTGTGGCCTTACTGAAGGAAGTGTGGGTCTGAATTTGAGGTCTTATATGCTCAAGCTAAGCCCACTGTGGTTCATAGTCTCCTTCTGTGGCCTGCACATGAATACAGAACTCTCAGCTCCTTCTCCAGTACCGTGTCTGCCTGTATGCCATTATTTTCACCATGACAATAAAGGACTAAACTTCTGAAACGGTAAGCCAGCCCCAATTAAATGTTGTCCTATATAAGAGTTGCCATGGTCACAGTATCTCTTTACAGCAATAGAAACCCTAACTAAGGCAACTTGAGACAGAAAACTCTAATTCCCACGAGAACTTTTATCTCTCAAGCTCTTCCAGAAAGTTATAAGCAAGCTAGCATAGCTGGCCACCAGATTTCTTCTGTCAGTCTTTAGCCCCACAGTGCTGAGTACTATGAATCATTTGGGAATGAACAAGTAACTCTTTTGTAACCCACGGCAACCAGGCTTGCATCTTCCTTACCCCTCAGTCACACAAGAGATATCCCTGGCCTCCTCTTTGCAGACAGTCCTTTATATCTCTCAAGAAATTCTTAGTCTACTTCTGTATAGAAAGTTGTTCTGTATTCTAAGTTGTTCACTTGCAGTGTTTGAACAATAATTAGATTTCTTAAGCCATTTGAACATTTTCCATATGGATTTTGGGAGCTGTTACTTAATAACGATAGAAAAATGTTAAGAAACTGACAGTTCATAGAATTACTTTATGTCATGAATTAGAGGCCACCAGTCAAGCTGGGAAGGGCAAAATCCAACAGTGTTCGCAGTTTTTATGACTCCAGCAGTTTCATTGATGCTGACAAAGATGCCCAGAGAAGTCCAGCTACTAACACTGTGTGTACAGATAATAAATTGTGACACAGACTGGGCACAAACGCAGCTTCACCTCAAAGTCATGAACTCATAGTGACAGTGTGCTTCCCACTGAGGACTCATCCCCTGGGGGCTTCATTTAAACACAGACTCCCATGCAGAGGTTTGAACTGGGTCTGAGATTTTGCGTAAGTGACACCCTACCAGGTAAGAAGAGGATGCTGGTCTGCAGAGCTCACTCTGACTACAGAGCTCTGCTAAACCGTTTTTTCACAGATCAGGAAAAGGGCAAGCCTTAGGCCATTCACTCCAAATGTCACAAATCTCATGAGGGAAGTTCTGTGTATAGATTTGATGAGAACATGCAATTAAAGCTGTCTTTTCCCCAAGTGTGTTCCTCAGATCACTTGTACAGAAACCCTTGTAATGTCTTCTATGTGCCACATCCTGAGCATCATCACAGCTCTATTGGACCAGGCTAGGAGAGGGATGAAACCGCGAGGCTGCTAAAGGATGCTACTACAAGCTGCAGTAATGACAATCTCCCTGGAACCGTCTAATGCAATTTAAGTTTGAGACAAGCTATAGGTAACCTTCCCTGGATGGGTAGAAAGGAAATGAATGATGTTAATGATGACAGAAGCAATTTGGAAAAAGCCCACAAACAAAAGATTCTGGAGGCAAGAGGAAGCCTTTCCCTCTGCTGTGTCAAATGTGAGATTAAAACTGAAGATCTGGGCCCATAAAGTTTTAGAGTTGGAAGGAATCCAACAGGCAGAGGAAATTGACAGGCAAAATTGCATTTGAGATCTCAAGAAGGAATCTATCTCTCTTCTTTGCCGGGGAAAAGCTTCACTCACCTATAAAATCTGATCAGACATTCCACATGGACCCTTTGCATGCTATCTTGGCAGTGTAGAAAAGGAATAGATAAAAAGCTCTTACTTTGAAGCATGCCGTCCTGTGTTAATATTCATGACATAATCATTCTTATCCACTGGCAAAGAAGATATGCAAATATAAACCCTGGCTTACTCCCACCTCTAAAGTGAGCATGCTCACCTCCAGGAAGTAGTTATTATGTCAAAGTCAACTGCTGATCTTCAACTTCATGACTATATTTGGCAACAAGTTTCAGATCTTTCACATATAGCTTGCATCAACCCATTAACATGCCCCAAACCCAGGCCATTGAGTCAGAATCTTGAGGACTAGGCTTGGAAATCTGCATTTCCAAAAGCAATATTTCTGGTGAGTCTTCCATGATCAACCTAAGGAACCATGTTAGGAACTGTTCACCTAGCTTATGTGATTAACAGAAATGTATCTTCTTCCTGCTCCAGGGGACATCTGTAAGTTAAAAAGTAATGGGAATGGGACTTGTGACCTTTCTGAAGATCATAATGGTGGTAAGTACAACTTAGGGCCTTTTGTTGGGTTTCAAATGTTGCTTGAAATGGTGAGCTTCTCAGAGAGACTTCTTGATTCCTGGAGGTAGGAAGCTTTCTGAGATTCTCTTTTAAAAAACTGAGGGAAAGAAGTCATCACTCAGAACAATGACAGCTTCATTAGTAACCTTTTAAGTTTAATGGACAAATTCAAATTTCTATAATTACAAGACATGGACAAAGTCAAAGAGGTCAGTGCAGAGTTAGATTCCAAAATGGCTCCTGGTTTAAGTCTTTATTAGGTGGATGGCCCGGGCTAAGTCAGCTAACATCTGAGATGTACAGACTTCTCCAAAACATGCTAACTTAGTTGGGGTGGTGATAGAAGAGAACAAGATTAGGAAAATAACACAAAATAGATGCTCTTTCCATCTTAGTTTGTATCAAAGCTGAGTTTCCTCAGAAGGTTTAAAACAGGAGACAAAAAAATTTGAGATTCCATGGACCTACAGGCAAGATGCAAGCCGCTGAGCCTCTAGGATCTAGACTTTGTGTTAGATGGCACAGCTTTTCTTCTACATCAACAGGGGGGGCATCAAACCAACGAGTGTGAATGATGGGTTTCTGAAAAGTTCCTAAGTAGAGCACTGTCTTAAAATCTAATATTTAAGCATGAGAGATTGTTCTTTCAAAAATGTATTGCTTCTCTTTGAGAACCAAGAAAGCTCCAATGACTTGACTTGGTTCTAACATTAACAGCCCGCTCTTGCCAGAGGAATGACAAGAACACGCTGTCAGAGAACAAATGCTACTGGGCAGGGGCGGGTGACCTCATCAAGAGAGAAGGGGACACAGGGAAGTAGGGTTCCAAAGCCAGGTTCTACTGGATTCACAGAAAACAGGCATATTATGTGAGAAGAGAAACTCAGGTGCGATGGTGAAAACAGGTGGCCACGTAAATGGAAAACCAAAGTTTTGCTACCCAGAGGAATCTGTCTGCATCCACTCTCCTCAAATGGAGCACAAAGGCCCTCTGTTAATGAAAGCCATTTTATGATGGCATTCTCTGAAGGAGACAGTTGACTTCCTTAGCCTGGGGGAAAGTCCATTTGAGGGGATGAAATGTGATGTTCACAGCTATGTCTTCTTCAAGAAAACAGTCTCACCGATAAAAGCTCTGTTTCCTCATAAACAACTCTCAGAAAGTCTATTTCTGGCCTCAGGCTGAGTAATGGGAAGCACCCAATAGGGGCAGAAAGTCACAGGGTGTGCTCAGGAGGAGCTGGTCACACTCATGCTGCCTGAGATGTTCCTTTTTAAGACTTCAGCTACCCAGGAGATGTACATAGTATCCCTCCGTCTGCAGGGTCTTGGGACTAAGAAGCCACAGACACATTTCTTCTCTAGTCAGATGAACTAGGGAAGATGGACCACTTAGCAGAGCAAGGGGGGTCAGAGCTTTTGGAGACTATGAATGCTTATCAAGCAGAGTAGGCACTTTTGCTACTCTTGTTTGATTATGATGGGATGGATTCCATCAGTTCTTACGGAGTCACGGGGGTTCATCTATCTCTTGCCAACAGACAGGGACATCTGTCTTTTTCTTTGTCATATTTAGACTGTACAGTGGCCACTGTCGTATAGGGAATTTGCTGAGCTAGCTCATCTATACCCTTTCATCTCCCGAGTTGCATATATCCTGCCAGAAGGACAGCGTAAGGATAGATTTAGTGCCTCTGGCCGCCTGGTATCCGCCCACTGCCTTCTGAAGCTGTGGCTCTCCAATGTGCTTTCTTCCTTCATCAGGCAGGGTAAATTCTCTTTCAGAAGCAGCTGTCAGTCCTGGCAACATGGCTTCGGTTGCTATAGCTCCCTTGGCCATACTTAGGCCCAATACATTTACAGAATTCATTTTTTTTATTTTTTGCCATTCTCTATTTCATTCTTCTGTATCAATCACCTGAGCCAACAGGCACTGTCGAGTATAACACTCCACTAAAATGCAAGATATTTCCAGCCCTAGGGGATTTTTGTTACCTTAAAAGAAGTCAGTCTCTCACCAGCACTGGCTCTGAAAATGGTGCAGTTTGAATGTTCTATGGTATAGGATACAGCAGAAGGAAAATTTAAGGACTGTTTAGGGGAGAATTGGGAAGCTTAACACTCACCCTACAGAGGAGAATCTGGCTGTACCATTATAGAATCCATTCCAACAATGCCAGCCTTGGAGTGGAGGTGGAGGCCTGGATATAAAGGCCAGCTCTGTGCAGTTGCTGAGAAGCAAAAGATAATAGCATCTCTGGGAAGGATGCCAAAGCTTGTATGGGAAGCTGCTCACTGCAGTACCCATTCTCAGCTTACTGCTGGACAGAGAGCTCGTTTAGGAAAACAAGGCAGTTGCTCCGGCAGTCATAACAGGTGAAAAAGAACACTTACTTGGCTGACTTGGGCTTGAAAGATAAATTCCTTCATGCAGTAGGAAACTCTGTGCCACCTCTCCTAAGTCAGTCTTCTGCCTGCTCACAAAGGTGTCAAGACTGTCTACAAACAAGACCCCACTAACGCTGCCCTTTCGTTTTATCTACACCTGAGCTAGTTGACAACAATGAAATGACTTCAATCACTAAGTGACACTACCTCATCTTGACCAGAAGAAAATGAGATGATGACTCATTTAATTAAGTTGAACCTCTAAAGAGAAATTCTTCAGTATGGTTAAGACTTAGTAGGTATAATGAACTTAAAGGAGACACACATCAAAACTAAGCAGCATGCCAGGCAGCCATGAACATGTACTCCTCAGACCTGCTGAAAAGCACTGCCCACCCCAGACCTTTCCTCAGGTACCTAGCCAGGGCTGCACAGGTCCATTCAAGACCCATGTGAGAATCAGCATGAGGCAGTGTAACTCAGACTAAAGGACATACCAACACAGCTTCTGCTAAGGGCTCTTATGCCTGGGTCACAATCTGGAATATCCTGCACTCTCCTGAGCAAACATCAGAGCTCCTGCCTGAGAGTATTTGCTGCCTCTGCTTCTCTTCTCTACAGATTTTCCCTTAAAAGCCCTTCTGCACTGTATACTTGCTATCCTGGTGTGCGCAGAGCAGAGGGCCTCGACTGAGACAGATGCAATGTGTCAGCTGGCATTTTCATTACTGAGACTAAATGCCTGAGATAAACAACTTAAGTGGCAAAATTTTGGCTTATGAGTCTCATAGGATTTCAGCCAACGGTTTTCCGACTATTGTCGTATGCTGGAGGCAAGGCCCCACACCTTCCAGACAATGTGTGGAAGCAGAGACACTCACTCATCATGGCTGCTGGAAAGCAGTACAGCAAGGAGGGCCCGGTGGTGAAAGACACACCCTTCACAGGCACGTCGGTGATCTACTTTCTCCAGCCAGGCCTTTCCCACATGGGTTCAATGAATGAATACATTAATAATAATAAGATGAAAAGAAATTACAACCAGGATCCAATTATCTCCCAGAGCAAAGCTCATCCGCTAAAAGCCAAGTGTTCATCACATGAGCCCTTTAGGGGGCATTTCATATCCAAAACCATAACATGAAACAAGACAATAGAAAAATTATGAATGTAAAAACCATAACCCAAGACCTTGGAAGACTACATTCAGATGACAAACACAATTGACTTCAATGGTTCCTAGTAGAATCAAAGCAATACACTGAGTAATGGACACTGTTAATACAGCTTATCTGAAGACTAATTTGCATTTGGAGGATCTGAGAGAGTTGAAGTTGGAAAGGTACAGAGAACAGATGCAGATAGCACTAAGTACATTGTAACCGAGCCCCAAGAAAGACTATCATGGAGACACGTTAGGATTAGTCACTGCAGAGGTGAGACAGACATCTTCCAAAGTCTCCAAGATTAAAGCTGTCACATTCCTGCTTCAGAGCAGACAGTGTAAGCAGGACAGGAAACTGGGAATGGAAAGCCAGCCCCAGTTGCCTGAGGGCTGTGAGAACTAAGCAGTCCTGGGAGAACTCAGCTGCTGAGTGCTAACCTGCCAGGTACGCTTCTTGTGAGCTTAGGTGCAATTAGGTTTCCTAACTTATCTCCAAAAACTATCTGTTAAATGACAGGATGCACAAATTTAAGAAATGACATTAACAGTCATCAAGTCTAAGCTTCAAAGTGATGAAAAGGTTCAACTCTGTTGGCATATTAGCAGCCGAGACCAGCCAAATTAAAGGCTGCAATTTTATACTTTCTTTCAAAACCTGCATTATTACATTTTTAGAACTTAATATGAGAGTCTAGTCAGGATTACTAGTGAGTCCATGTAGAAGAGAAGGAGGAGGAAGAAGAGGTGGGAGAAAGGAAAGAGAGAACAGAGAGAAAGCCGAGGGGTGTCTTCTTAGCATGCCTTCTCTTGAAGCTTTGCTGATATTATAAATACATGCCTTGAAGATGGAGAAATGGCTTAGAAGTAAAAATGTTTGCTACTCTTCAGGAGACCTGACTTCACCTCTTCGCAGTCACATGGGGTGACTCCCAACAACCTGTGACTCAAGTTCCAGGGGATCCGATTCACTTTTCCCTTCCACAGGCATGATATAAACATGCTATATGTTCACACAGGCACATATGCCCGCACATAAATAAAAATAATAAAAATAAATATTAAAAAATATGTCTGGCTACAAGGAAATAAAGTACTAAGGAGTTAAAATATCACCACCATAATGGACTCTCTGTATCCAGTCACATGCATAGCCCAGATGTAGTTCTTGGTTGAAGTAGAGTCCCCACTGTCACACTTCTTTAAAGATAATTGAGATTCTACCCACTCAGTATCTTGTGTTCCCAGAAGAGAAAGAGCTAATTGATAGTCATTAGCATCAACATTGTTCCTATCCCATACCAGGTAGAGCTGCATGTGGTCTAGCCCTTACCAAGAGCTAATAATGCTTTGATTACAATAAAGTGTGTATGTCGAATTGCAAACACTAGCATACACATGTTCATTATCTAAAATGATCTGAATAACACTTCTAATAAATTAATTTAATTATGTTCTGTATTCCAATGCTATACATTACAGCTCATTATCATTGACTTTGAGAAATGTTGCAATCACTTCCTGGTGGATGGAGCACCCTGGTTAATAAATATCTGACATCATACACACTATACAGCTGTTACCAACTCTCAAAGAATGAGGATGACATGAATTTAACAGAAGAAAAGGTAAGCATAGGAAATGGGTCTCTTGCATTCATATTGCTCTGGTGATCTCCAGTCTTTACCTCTTCAGTTTAGCCTATGAGCACAGGCCATGATAACTCTCTTGTGCTGTGTTGGGAACACATGGGTCTAGGGAAAACAGGAATGTTAAACACAAAGTTGTCTTTTCAAAGAAAAAGATGTTTAACCTGTTTTCCCACCCATAAGGTGAGGAATGGAAGTGGTTAATAGTCTGTTGATCAGCCTTATCTGTAGAGCCAGGCCATACCTAGCTCCCAGATGCAGGGGCAGAGGTGGTTAATAGTCCAGGTGACCTTTATATTACATATGGCCAGTGGTTCTCCCAATCTCCCACCACCAGGACTAGAGATATTTAATAGTCTAGGTGACCACTGTGTTATCTGGATGGGAAGGGGATTCCCCCAGCCCCCTATAAAGAGGACAGGAAGTAGCTAATAGCCCAAATCACCTCTGTACTATCTGAATGACCGAGACCACAAGAGCTCCTCTCCTAGGCCCTTTAATCCCAGCACTCGGGAGCCAGAGGCAGGCGGATCTCTGAGTTCAAGGCCAGCCTGGTCTAGAAGAGCTAGTTCCAGGACAGGAACCAAAAGCTACAGAGAAACCCTGTCTCGAAAATAAAAAAAAAATTTACTATGAAAATGTTGTGGAGTAATCTTTCCATACTCTGTGAAGATGTGTCTTTGCAGAGGCACCTTCTGATTGCTTTAATAAAGAGATATATGGTCAATAGCTAGGAAGTCTGACCTAACTTCTTCCTGCCTTTAGTAAAATATTTTTAAGTTGTAGTTTAGTTAATAAAAATTTTAAACCATTCTTAACCATTCAAATGCTTTCTTTTATACAAATATTTTATTAGATCTGAATTTTAAGGAAGAAAAGGAAAGAATTATATTTTATGATTCATTAAGACGCCAGTACTGCATTTTTCTGAGGTGTGTGTGTGTGTGTGTGTATGTATGTATGTATGTATGATGGGGTATTTAGTCTTCTGCATGTGGGATTCAGGTGTCTATCTTCCAGTTCTCTTCACATTTCAAGAGCACCTGGGATCTTATGATAGCATAGGTCTGAGTTAGGAAATCTTACATGAGACCTGGATTGGGGATTCCTAACAAGCATCTGGGTAAGGCTGATGCTGGCAGATCTCATCCACATACTTGGAATCTTCATCACATTCTCTTGGTCATTTTCATCCCATTTCCCTGTTTTCAGTTCTATATCCAGACTCTATTTATGCATTTCCTTCTGAAAAATAAAATGCTAGCTATTTTGGTATGCCTGGAAGTGATGGGCATAGAGAAATTCTACATTAACCACACTGGAGATTTATTTTTGGTGGATAAATACCTGGAGTCGACATGACCTCCTGTCTACTCAGCTACTCAGTACTTGGTGTTTACCAGTAAGAGTTTCTATTAAAAAGTCAATATGTTATTATGTGAATTTAGGGAAAACCTTTTTAATAACATTCCTCTCAATAAGTACCTCAATCACACTATAGTGAACATTGTAATTTACCACAAAAATGTTAGTATGTGAGTGATCTCTTTCCTCCTAATGTGTGGATCTTGAGCTGGAAGGGAAACATGTCAGATGGGAGTTAAGCCAATTTCATCACTGTCTGAAGGCTTCCCTCTTGTCTATTCTTTGCTTAAATGTTTTATTTAGAAGCCCCAGGAGACAGTGGGAATGAATCATCTCCTGTCCTCAGTGATGGCTATTAGTAACTCTCATGTGAAGCAATGGCATCCGAGGCCAGCAGGAGGGCCAGTCCAGGTACTCACGATGCAATTACAGCATTAAGCCAAACATCTCTGGACCAGGCCAGTGATGGATGACTTTCCTGAAGGCAAACAGGATAAGAACATTTGGCAGTGATGGGTGCAGCCTCTTTCCGATCACCAGACATCAAGCTGAGTTTTCTGATGGATGAGGTAGAGATAGTCTGTGAGACTACCGAAGCCATGTGTCACAGGAAGCAACTAAGGGGAGCTGACTCTGACTCTAAACTTTCTCCAGAGGAGTGAGGAATTTCAGGAAAAGAAAAAGTTGGAACAGAAGTAGATGCTGGCTGATAACACACATTAAAGAGAACACACTAAACAGCCTGGCCTACCACCTAATAATATGAGACAGAAGAAGGAGAAACTAAAGAATTAGCTAAAGCACAGAAAAGTGGGAGGGTTTCAAAGTTGGCTGTTTTGATGGAACCAGAGGAGAGGGGAGCAGAGAAAGAAAGAGCGACTCATACAGGCATCTATAAACAAGACAAGAGGTTAGGCAGACCAACTTCTTAGGAGTGTGTTCCTCAGTGAGGTAGGACCATGGAGCACATCTGTTATATAGCTGTGTCCTCTTCATTAAAACATTCC
This sequence comes from Neodon shergylaensis, assembly GCA_025134845.1. Taxonomy (NCBI): domain Eukaryota; kingdom Metazoa; phylum Chordata; class Mammalia; order Rodentia; family Cricetidae; genus Neodon; species Neodon shergylaensis. The sequence continues at coordinate 910,376 of JABTXL010005998.1, forward strand.
CTATTTGGGGCAGAGGGGGAAGATAGGGGTTCAGTAGACTCACAAAATACATAGAAGAAACATGTAAGACTCCGGCTGCTCATGAAACTTCCAAGACACATTAGGCTACTTCCTGGCATACAACCATACACAAGGACATACAAGCATCAGACAACTGCCAGGGAGAAGGCAGAAGACTCCATAGTGGCACAGCTGTCTGCACACTACATTGGAAACTACAGTGGTGCACCATTACTGAGTTGTCATCCATGTTTGGATGATACAGCTTCCAGAGAGTCACCTCTGCTTCTGTAAGCATCCCCATAGACCCATTGCTCACTAAGCTGGACATATACAGAATTGTGTACACAGTTTTCATTACCCTCTTTATCTAGCATAAATAGAAATAGGTTTCTCAAGAAAAGAAATGCAGGCATTTTATATCTATATTGATTTGTGCCAACTTCTTGTTGAGAGAGCTTAGACTCCATGGGAAAATGCTTCTTTTTTTAATGGTGCTTTGGCATAGTTTTGAGAGAAGATGGTTATGGGATAAAAATAAACATAAGGTGTTTGAAAAAACTTGAATATTTACTAAGGCATGGCAGCTTTTGAATTATAAGGAAAGGAGAAAATTCTAACGAAAAAAGAGAGAGGAGCAATGAGAAGTCAGGTCTCCTATGGAGGGGCACACTGATGTGATTTACTCTGGTTTCAAAGACAGGAAATAAAGCATAAGGAATTACAGTCCCTGCTGATGGCCTACAAGCTGCTCCAGTTCTTGTGCTGCAAACCCTCTGATACCCCCAAATGTTTTCAGTAGAAGTCTATCAGACACTATTGCACCATATTAATGATGGTTTGCGAAAGTAATGAAAACTATGCACTGTCCACCACAGGCTGAAGCCAGAGGACCTCTACCCCAACAGCAGGCATGAGCTGTGGCTTTTGAAAGGAGAACAGGAACTCCCCAGTAGGGAGACTAAGCATTAAAGACTATTTCCACAGCACTATCTACATATTGGGAGCTTTATAGCCCCTTTGGTTTCACTATTTTGCTTTATAACAAATAAACACTATTGTTATTACACATGGAGGTATGAGTTATCAAGGTTTATGTTGGGGTTAAACCCCACTAAACCTCTCAGGATTCAGAAGGATCTGCTATAGCAGGCAAAACCTGACTAATAAGGTCTGAGGGTAAATGAAATAAATTAGCTCACATAAGTGTTTTTATCATTTCCTATTCATTCTTTCTATGCTCCTTCTGATGTTCTCCTTTCAATGTTCCTTCTCAATGGTGGTTTTCTTTTGATTTTCCTCACTGTTCTTCTCATCCCACAGTGTTCCCAGTTTATATACCCACACAGACATAGTTAGCATTCCTTAGGTGATAACAGTGGTACCAAGCATGCATTTCTTAGGGCTAACAAGATGGATAAAAACCTGACAAGGTAGGCGCCTTATGTGTCAGAAGGGGCCAGACTGTGAAGCTCCCTGGCAGATACCAGGAGAATTAGGATGGAGGTCGGCCTCCCCAGGCTAAGCATCAGGGTACTGTGTATGCTCACACCCAGGTGAGAAGGAATTTCTTTCTCTGGGTCTGGTTTAGTGGCCCAAGCTTTTGTCCTGTATATTTTAGGGATAAAGATACAAACAGTTAATTTCCTAGACTAAGACCTTGTGTCACATGAAAGGTGAAGGTAAGTACAGAATATTAGTTAGGGTAGAGCAAAGGCCAGTAGGTTATACTCTCCTAAATTGGCAGTTAGAAAATTCAGGGCCACCCAGACCTGTTTATCAGTAAGAGCAGACATACTGTCTCCCCTGCTCAGGGCTCCTTTCTTGTCAATAAGTCCTGGCAATAAAAATAGTTGTGGGGGACTAGTGTAACATGAACAGGGGCCTGCTTGTTGTTGGGGTTTTTGTCCTGCCCAATACCCCACAACTGTTTAGCCCCCCAAAAAATCACACATAGGTCTCCATAAATTATATGTTGATTGGCCCTTTAGCTCTAGCCTCTCCCTGGCTAACTCTCACATCTTGATTAACCCATTTTTCTTATCTACGTTAGCTATGTGGCTCAGTACCTTTTTTTAGTGGGGCAGATCACATCCTGCTGCTTCGGTGATCTGGGCAGGAGTGGGAGGAATCAACTTCCTCCTTCCCAGAATTGTCCTGTTCTCATTATATCATTTGTACTTCCTGTCTGGTTTTCCCGCCTATATTTCCTTCCTGGCCATTCAGCATTTATTTATAACATGATTGACAGAATACAGACAATTTTCCCGCAGACTAGCTTTATGTAGATTTGACTATGAGAACAAAGGTTTGGCTGAGTGAATACTTTCGCACCAGGGCCCCACATGTGGCAAAAGTTATCCAGTAGCCCATACAGGAAGAAGTTATCTTAACAAATGATTTATACACTGCCAAAATGAATCCTGTTATGGGAGGGAAAAGAGCCATGGCTTCCCAAGATTTCTACAGAATTGACAGTGACTATCCAAAAGGCAGGTGTTCCTGTCTGCAAATTGGGTTCCTCATTGAGTGGAATACACTCCCATGAGTTTGTCTAGGAGTCTGTCAGCTGTACTTTTTCTGTATAATGCTTGTGGCTCACAGCAGTGATTGGCCTTTCAGTGACTTTCAGTCACTGAATATCTTTAGCCCCAGACCTCAGACTGAAGAAGATGCTCTATAAAGAAAAAAAAAGTACAAAAACAATAGAAACAAAAAACGCTCTCCCCACTGGCGCAGTGTGGCACAGATGAAGCAGTGGCATTGGAGCACAGGCTGCCAGACAGTGTTTTCAGGGAGACTGTCAGCTTCAGGAACATGTAATAATAGTTACTAATAACCAAGGCAATCAGCAAACAAGCATCCTTAATGATTCCAGTTTCAGAAAGAATGGAGAGTTACTTGGCAAGCAGGTGAGGTAAGATAATATAGGAACCAAAGGGAAAAGAAGAGCCCAACCTGGGAACACGAGCAGAAGCGGAAACGGACAAGCTCTGTGGGTCAGGGGAATGCTAGAGCCTGACGTACCTGACCAAAGGAAGCTTTTAGAATTCCTGGTGGAGTCAGAGAAATCCCTACTAGAACTGCCTTGTCTTTTATAATTTGTTGTGGAATCTTATTTAAAGTGTCTGCACTGTGAACAGTGCTTATTGGTCCTGTGCCGGTATCAAAATATAGGTTCTCTAGGTTTAATATCTGTGCCCATATCACACATGCTGGAGTCCTAGAAGCCTTCCAGGAGCTGACATAAATGGCTCCAGATGTAGCGCGAATTCTAGTTGGTCTTAATAATAAAAATCCAGAGTCAGATATAGGGGTTAATGATGTGGGATGTCCTTCTGTATATGTGTTGCTTTTATTGGTTGATGAATATAGCCATTTGGGCCAATGGCTTAGCAGATTAAAGCCAGGCAGGAAATCAGAACAGAGAGAGTAGGCAGAGTTGGAGAAGATGCCATGTAGCTGCTGAAGGACTAGCGTCATTGGCCAAACAGTATTGTACTTAATATAGTTTCTGTGTGATTATTCAGGTCTGGGTGGCCGGGAAACAAACGAGCAGTCTCTGCCTACAGGTTAATGCTGGGGATCAGAGAAGCAGAGAGCCAGTCACTAGACAGCACTTGTGCTCAGACTGGGCAATCCTATCCTCAGACTGTTTCTCCAGACTCCATCTGTCTCCACCAAACCTCAGACTGCAATGCGCTCCTTTCTCTTCGCACCTTATATTCCTCTCTCCCCATACCATATCGCTCCTGTTTCCACCTCCCTAGTGCTGGATTAAAGGTGTGGGATCCCGGGTGCTGGGATCTCCTTAGTTTGAGGGCTGTTTCTCTTTTAGACAGATTCAATCTCATGTAGCCCAGGGTGGCCTTGAACTAACAGAGATCCTTCTGCCTCTGTCTCCTAAGACCTGACACTGGCTTTATACCTCTCCACCGACATGCCTAACGACAGTGTCCCCTGGAGACTCTGGGGCTTTGCCGGTGTGTTAACTTACATGAATATTTATTCTTAGCCCCAAACTAGGTGTTCAAGATTATCTAAAGACAAAGAGGGTAGATTCACATTTCTAAAAAGGAGGAAGGAAGTGGCAAAGAAAATGGTGGAAGGAGCTGGCGAATGTCACTGCTTGGTATTGGGCGCATGAGGATGGCTCACCTCTTCTCAGCAAGGAGAGGTGCATAAGATAACACCAATGCTAAGAAAACCTGAACCAAGCTAGAGAAACTGCTCCTGACTATATTTACTTAGAAAAAAATACTTCAAAGAAAAGTATCACAGAAAAAAATGAACAAAGAATGTGGAACCCACATTCACAATGATGGCACACCCTTATTTCCTCCATTAATGTTAACCCAGTGGGCAGGTCAGGGGCCTGGCTAAGTAGCCACGCCCAGGAAGAAGGGTTCACCTGCAGATGATGTGTGTTTCCTGTCCAGAACTGTTGCTCAAGTGAAGTCTTTGAACTCAGCCTTGCCGAGGAGCTGGCTCTGCCGCCTTTCTGAGGCCAGACACTGAGAGGCAGAGAGCATGCGCAGTTGTTTTCTTCTTTTCTGCCTGCTGTTTTCTAATGCTGGCCAGGACTTTTAAGCTTCCTAACTATGGCTTTGGGCCTCTTTGCTCTGCTCCTCTTCCTGCCTTGCAAATGCCTGCTGCGGGGGGGGGGGGGGGGGGGCTGACGTTCATTCAGGCTTATATCAAGCTGCTGGCCATTCTCCCTTCCTTCCAGGAGGCTGCAAGCTTTACAGCTTGCCTAACTTGGGATTTTCCTTTTAAACTCTAATAAACTGTCCTTGAGTTTCTACTCATGGCATGTCTTATTAATGAAACCAAGGACCCTAAGAGGGGACCCTGACTTCCCAGGTATTCTGGAATGGCTCTCCTGGGACTCTCCAAGACCTCCAGCAATGCTTTCTTTCCTGCATATTAATTCTTTAGTTGGCGGAGGAAACAGACCCACTCCTGCACCCCTGGATCGCTTCAACAACAACATATAATAAGCAAAATGCAAATGGCTAAGAAACATATGGGGAGGGAAAAAGCCTGTAAGTGCACCACCAAGCAAGAAATGGAATGGATACAAAATACCATTTTAAGATCTCAAGCTGGCAGAGTTCTAAGTGAAGAAAAATGCTTATTGTTGGCAGGGCTGTGGGAAAAGCGGTCTCTTCAAGGACTCTGCCATGAGCAGCACCTGCAGGGCCTTCTGAAGCTGCCCGCTTCCTTCTCAAACACCACAAAATGTGCATATGCTTTGGCCCACAACCCTGCTTCTAGGAATGCTTCCTAAAAGTGATCAGAGGAGCTGAGGAAATATGTTGCCTTATTCTATAGGATGATAAAGGTGTTCTAAGCCTCATCAGGAAGAAAGGAGTCTGTTGGCCAGAGTGAGACATGGGGATGGAGGGTGAGTAGCTGCAAACAAATCTTAAAGCTGTATAAGAAAATGTCACAATAAACCGATTAGTTCATAAAATCAACATATGTAAGTAATAAGAAGGAATCATCATTTTAAGTCTCAGCAATAGAAATTGTTTAAATAAATTATGGTGCGTTGGCATAATGGAATGTTAATTCAGCTGCTTAGAAACAGGACTTTAGTAGAACAAAAAGATTTCCACAATCTATTCCTATCTAGGTCAACAGGGAGATTCAGAAGGTAGAGCTAGCAGGAGGATGAGCTCCTCCTCCTCCCCCTCTCCCTCTCTCACCCTCCTCTCTCTTTCCTCTCCTTGTAGGTGTGAAGGTCTCTGTGTGTGCATGTAGGAGGGGGGAAACAGACATATAGCACATGCATATATACCCATGTGACAGAGGAAACAGGAGGAATTTGCACCGAAGTTACTAATGGTCTTTTATCTCAGAGCTGGATTGTAAATGAGTTTTTCTCTTATCACTTATCTGAACTATGTTTCTCATAATGAACATGGATTACTCACACAGTGTTCATAATAAAAAGAAAATAGCACAGTCTTTCATTTCCATCAAAAGAACTGGATATTTTTGTAACTGAATTAGTGCTATTTTATTTGTGATTTTCTTAACAACAACATAACATTTTACAATCATATGTGAACTGTATCCGCCCGAGCCTGTAAGAGGCTAAATACTCCTTCCACCCATCTTTGTAATGAAGTTGAACAAACAGAAGAGAGGGAAATGGGGCACAGAGAAGTGTCAGCATCGCCCCTTCAGTTGAAGGAGAAAGGAGAGCCATAGTGAATTTTCCAACAATATCTCAGAAACATAAATCTCCAAACCCTGGGAAGCTATTCTCATTTGTTTCCTTCCTCATTATGAGTGTTCTCCTTTGAATCTAAGGTGATATTTGATTGGTGGTTTTTTTTTTTTTTTTGAGCAGTAACCCATTACTGTATGTATTGAGGCTACATAAAACCTGCATCATCCCAGGCTTTTTCAGACCCAGGTCAGCTGGCTTTGGTGAGTTCCCGATAGAACATCCCCATTGTCTCAGTGTGTGGGTGCACCCCTCGCGGTCCTGAGTTCCTTGCTCATGTTCTCTCTCCTTCTGCTCCTGATTTGGATCTTGAGATTTCTGTCCGGTGCTCCAATGTGGGTCTCTGTCTCTGTCTCCTTTCCTCACCTGATGAACATAGCGGACAATGAGGACTACTGAGAACTCAAGAACAATGGCAATGGGTTTTTGATCCTACTGCACATACTGGCTTTGTGGGAGCCTAGGCAGTTTGGATGCTCACCTTACTAGACCTGGATGGAGGTGGGTGGTCCTTGGACTTCCCACAGGGCAGGGAACCCTGATTGCTCTTTGGGCTGACGAGGGAGGGGGACTTGATTGGGGGAGGGGGAGGGAAATGGGAGGCGGTGGCGGGGAAGAGACAGAAATCTTTAATAAATAAATTAATTAATTAATTTAAAAAAAACCCGCATCATCTCAAACTCTTAGTTTACCTGACATTTAAATTTTCTCTCTTTCTGGGATGGGGATATAGCTCAGTGGGAGAGCACTCCTCTCCCATGTACAAGGTCATGGGTTTGATCCTTAGCACCACACACACTAAAAAACACTCTTATCAATCCCCCATGCCAGCCTCTGTTTGGACACAGGCTCACTCCTCCAAAGTAGTCTACTCTAATGAGAAGCAGTTCTAAACTGTTTACCAAATACACAGGTGTACATTGGGTCTCTAAACTCAGCTTAGAGGTCCCATGTCCATTTCTTGCCCAACACAGCATGCATCTTATTTTCAATGGTGCTTGCTAAGTCATACACCGCAGTCTTCAGCCTCCTTTCAACTGACTGTGTCCACAGATTGTGGTGTATCCTCTTCTGATGGGCACCTCGAGTTAAACCCAAGCTTCAAATGGAACTCACTCCAGCAAGGAGTGCTAGACATTGGCTATCATTGAGACATAGTGACTATTTTTATAATATCCTCGTCAAATTCAGCTTTCCCATAAGAAATATTAGTGATGAGCTGCCATGGCCTCTTCTAAAGTGAAGACTCACCATGATTTCACAACACATCGCTTGATCTAGGAAGCTAGTCAGGGTCTGACCTCTCAGGGAAAGGAGAGCACTGAGTCCGAGCCTGCGATGTGTGGGCCACTTTGAACCTAACATTTTGGTCTTTTATTGATGGTAGTCCTCTGTCTACTTTCTGCTGAACAGGGACTTAAAGGGGGAATGTCCAGAGTACTGGTCGAAAGCAGAGACTCAAATATGCAGGCAATGGTAGGAGAGCTGAGGAAATTTTCTTAGAAGTGTCTAGTTCCTGAGCATCAGATTGCATCAGTAGTTATCTTCTGAAAGAATCTGAAGAGACTAGGAGAAATCACTATTCTGAGGAGGATAGAACCCAGTGAGCTGAGGAGGGGTAGGAGCCAGGGCCACAGAGACAACCATAGCGAGAATATAACAGTGAAGACCATAGTCCGTAAGCCAGTCCATGCAAGTTTTTAATCCCCACTTCCACTTGGCAGGACTGGTTCATAGTAACAACATTCTTCATTGAGGAAGAGGTAAGTGCTCACCTTTGTAGTCATTAGCAAGTCCAGGGTTTGCCAGTTCTGTGGGGCCACCAAGACTACGGAGGTGAGCTGGTCTTGTAGAGGTTGCAGGGCCAAGTCAAGTCCATTGAGATAGATACAAACTGACCCAATCCACCCTTGGTCAAACCCACACTGAGTTTACCTGGTGATGCTAAAGAGTAAGAAGGTACCAGAAATGGTTTGGGGGTTAAAGAGTGGAGTTTAGAGTTACATGGTTAAGAGGGATACCCTCTGGTGATGGTTGCAGGGAAGTGCAAAGAAAACATGGGGTTACATTAAGGAACCCACAATTTCAACATTAGGTGTGGAGAAGACTCGGGAAGTCATTAATAACAATCTTCCAGAAGGCCGGGCTAAGTGAAATCTCACACAGCCTGGACTGCAGGGTGGACGTCTGATGGGACATTAAGGATCTTTATCTTGGGTGCATATTTGAAACGTTCAGGCCTGTTGGGTGGTCTTGGTGGTTGGGACAGTGAAAAGGAGGCCCAAGACCAAGGAAAGGAAGGAGCCTGCCATCAGGCATGGGCAGCAGGTGGAAGAGCTTACATTTTAGCTATCCCGTTGATAGATAGGAGTACTTACCAGACAAGGAACTTCATCCAGCTATGAAAGATAGATCCAGGTTGCAATCCTCTGGAGCTCACACAAACTTTTTCAATTTGACAAAAAGCAATAAAATGTTTAGTTGTATCAGGAGGGCCACTGTCCATTTTAATCCTCAATGAAATCCTTATTGCAGAGAAAGCCGTTAATAACGGTCTGCAAATAGCTCAGACTCATGCCTTTGAGTCATAACAAAAATAAAACCTAAAACATTATCGACATAAACATGAACAAGTTAAAACAATCAAAGGAAATTTAAATTTTGAGCCCGTGGCTACAATAATTTTAATTCTTTTTAAAGTTTTAGTGGCTGATGCTCACAACTGTTGCCAAGAGTGGGTTAGTTACTTATGAAAACTCTATTGATTTAAATGTCTAACACTGCTGTGGTAAGTTTTGAACTTTGAAATTTTAATATATTATCATCTTGAAGTCTCATTTTCATATACCTTAATCCACTTCCTCAGACCCTCACAACTTGCCTAAATCTTCTATTTTCTTTTCTGTTCTAGAAACATCTCATCATTTGCCATGAGACATAGGTGTTGGACCAGGGAGAGCAGTCATCGAAAAATGAGTCTTTTAAAAACCATCATGGAAGCATCAAAGAACAGTAAAAAGAAAATTTTAGGTCAGTAACAACCTCATGGTAGTTTTGAGGTTGCTTTTTTCATGGAAACCATTTTATGAGTTTGCCTATCTCAGGAGGAAGCCTGTTAGTTCTAGAAAAAAGCAAGGCTCGAGTTTTATACTTGAAGCCAATTTAGGCTGACAGGTAATTGAGCTTCAGTTTTGAAGATTTTTTTTTTACTTCAAACGCTCAGGTAATTTAAAGTATTCTTTAAGCCTCTCTAATTTATTTATATCATCTGGAAGCAACATGCCCATCTTTTGCACCCAAAGTTACTATGAAGATAAAACTTGCTAAGCTGAAAGTATGCTTTTACCCTTGGCCAGAAACATTGAAAGGCGCTTGGTCAAGTGCCCCTAGGGTCCCTTCCACAGAGCTTGCAAAATTATTTACTTGATATAAAGTAGGAAAACACACTCACATTCTATGTAAAGAAAGCTAAACCAAGGAGTTAATTTAGCCAAAATATCCCTGCCCAGTAACAGAGTTTGGCAACTATACATAATGAAGAAGGAGTAGTCAATCTGTCACCTCTGTCATTCAGAGGTGACAGAGAGAAAGACTTGTAGCTCTAAGCTGGTGGAATTTGCCATTAGCAACCATGCCAGAGATTTGAGAAGGATAAGATTTACCAGAGTAAGCAAGAAATGTAGACCAAATAGCCTCTAATCTATTTAAAATAACAGAAACTTACCCAGTACCTGGGAACTTATTCCAGGCTCCTCCACGGTAGTTGATGGTTTTGAATGGGAGCTGAGGTCCTGGGGCAGCATCAGTCCTCAGCCATTAAGCCCAGCAGATCTAAAAGGTTTTTGTATAGAGCAGGAGCTCAGGGGAATGACCTACCATGGATAGACAAACGGAGCAATTGACCCTTCAGTCCACAGTTAGGAAGTTATTCACCCAGTGACCAGTGGGTGAGGAACTTGGAAGTATTTCCATCTGGACTCTGGGTGACTCCCCCCCCCCCAATTTGTCAAAATTTATCACCTTCTGAAAGGTCTTTTGGAGTCCAGCTAGGAGACAAGTTACCATTTTATCTCAGGCCACCCTGCTAGGGGACTAATTTTCAGTGTTAACCTGGTAATTACACAAGAAATTGCCTCAGCCTCCCAGGCTAGGAGCCATCTCTGAGGTTGGCATCATTTGCAGGGGCTTTTGTGGCCACCCAGACCCTCTCCTTTTTCTCGGGTGTAAGAAACATAGAGAATAACATAGAGGTTATGCAGGGTTGGGTGATAGGCCTAGGTGAGATACCTGAAATATTTGGTGAAGTGAAAGGAGACATTTGTGAAAGAACAGAGACATTTGTCTACCTCAGAGAGATCAGCCATAGAGAAAGGCAAATGTGCGTTGATTATATCACTAGGACCTACCTGAGGGTTTAAAGGCAATCTGTATGGTTGTGGGTATGAGTGGCTGGAGGAGACAAGAGAGCACGCGTGAGGCTGAGTTGGGAAGGAGGTGGAGATGGCTAGGGTGGTCCCCTCAGAGGATGAGGATGAGGAGGTGTCCACAGAGGGGCCACATTCTTGACTGAGACACAACAGGTAGCTCCAAGAAGATGCTCAGGTAAGAGACAACTGGCTGAGCAAGTAGAGAGAAGCAGAGGAATATATATGATCTAAATTTGGAACCAAATATGGCAGGTGGAGGAAGCCAGTATAGGCAAATGGTCTGTTTCTAGGGGGCCAAATTAGCACTGTGGTTGAGCCAGGAGGAAACATGCTTTTGGTGGTTCAATTGTCTCTTCTGGGTTTCAGCACCAAGTGAAGCAAGGATGCAATGGAAGCACCAAAGTGGAACATTTGGTAGCTACAAAGCAAAGATTATTTGGAAAATCAAACTTTCAGGCTATCTCTCAGAGAAGAGTGGCCAGCAGAGAAAGCCTTGTTGGTTTTAATAGAACAGACAGCAGGAAGAGGAGAGATGCAGGCAAAACAGATGGGATTTAGGGGGGAGGTTCTGATCTGCTGTTAATCAGGAACTAGACCAGTGAGGTATGTAAATAGTGATCTTCCTGGTAAACAGATACCTGACATGCTAGATTCTTCAGGAATGTTGAGTTTAGGGTTTTATTTATCCAAAAGCAATCTTTTTTTTTTAAACCTGGTCCAAGTCCTTTAGTTAAGGACATTAATTACCAGCACTGCTATCGTGGGGTCCCATTTTGAAACTAACACTAAATGTCTCTAGACTGCTGCCGTAGAGCTGAGCTTTGCTAATTTCCTGGGCTTTTCTCAATCGAATCAAATGGAAAATTGGTAAAGATATACCACACCATATTATGGCAAACCTGAGTTCTGCAACAGGCCTCAGAGAAAAAGCCTGGCACCAGAGGTAATCCTAAGTTCACCTGACTCTAACACCCCTCTACACAAAGGAGAAAACATGTATGTGCAAACACATAACATTTACATGCATACACACAAATTTGCACACATCCATGCACATCCGCACACATGCATGTGCACTCTGACTGATAGCAGCCTGTGAAAGACTTTTCCACCTGACTCAGGCCTCCCTAATGAAAAGAGAGGCACCATCACAGATGTAATAGAGAAAGGAGTAAAAGGAACACGTTAAGCAGCACAAGCAGTTGCACACACACACACACACACACACATTTCTATTGTCAAGTAAGAAAACTTTAAACAAAGAAACCCAGTTCTGGCATGTTCCCACCCCACTTCCCTTGATGGTGAATGTAACTTAATTTTGCTTCATTTCCTGGGCTAGACAAGATACCAAGCCAAGTGTCTTCATAGGCTCACGGTTACTCTCAGCTTGTAAATATTTGTGCTATGGAATTACGCCATTTGTGATCTACCATGACCTGTGAAAATTAAGATTTGACTGAAAGAGTTTTAATAGCTAAAGACAGAAAAAGACTAAATTTCACATTTTGGAAATAAGCCAGAATCAATTAGACGGACAGATTGGTTTTGACAGCTCCTAGCTCGAATGTCACAAAACAGACAACACTGGCTAATACTTTCTTTTATGGAAGAGCAAGCAGATGATAATTCATGGATTTTAGAATGGATAGAATAAGATTATAAAGCAGTACCCTGAAACAACTATCAAAATAGCCTCTCTCTTATCCCAGCAGAGCTGAACAAAGTCCGGCTGAACCATAAGCTCTCTTCCCTTTGGCTCATTACCAACAACCCACATTTCCAGCCACACTCTGATCCATTCATCCAGGACAAAGAAAGTGTTTGTTTACACTTCCCTGAGAAACGTATTAGGAGGGGTCATCTCATCGCACCTTCTCCTTTATCTCTAAGTTCTGGTCATTATATGGGACATTGCCTTGGACTGTGAGATGCATGGGTGCCATCGAGACACTCTGTCAAGCTTAGCTTCTTTCTGGTTTAATGTTTTCAATTTTATTTTATGTGTTTTTCCTTCATGTATGTATGGGCACTTGGAGCATGTCTGTTACCCTCGGA
>JABTXL010005998.1:925142-962317 GCA_025134845.1 Neodon shergylaensis
ATGTAGACTCATACCTGTACTCACACCTACATTCATACCTGCACTCACACCTACATTCACATTTGCAATCACACCTACATTCACACCTACACTCACACCTATATTCATACTTGCATTCACACCTCCATTCACACCTGCACTCACACCTCCATTCACACATATTTTCACATGTGCACTCACATCTACATTGAAATGTGCATGCACACCTGCACTCAAACCTACATTAGCATGTACACTCATACATGCACACATGTGTGAAACTGATTTTAAAAGCAGATTTTTATGCACTTTATTTAAGATATCTAAAATAGTATTATTATGGCTACTAATAGTTCTGAGAATATTATTGAAATGTTTTACACAAAGTGTCCTGAGTTTGCTGTGCATCACACACAGCATTTCTCAGTGTGAAGCAGCTCCCATGATGCTCAGCAGCCGTTTGTGGCTAATGGCTACTGAGAGTTCAGTAGTGAGTTAACAGTTTTCATGGTAAAAATAAAAAGCTCAGATTATTACTCCAAGCCATTAAAGGGTCTCTGTGGTGAATGATATAACAAAAATTTTAAGAGGGTATTTGTAGTGATGAGGTGAACATGTCTGCTTTTCATCCTGCCCGGCTCCCGCATGGCTAGCTTTACATCCAAAATAACAACACACAAACTGTATTCATTTAAACACTGCCTGGCCCATTATATCTAGCCTCGTCTTGGCCAACTCTCATATATTGCTTTAAACCAGTAATATGTGTAGCACCACGAGGTGGCGACTTACCGGAAATATTCTAACCTACGTCCATCTTGGGTCAGAGCTTCATGGTGTCTGCCTGACTCTGCTTTCTTTCTGCCAGCATTATGTTCGGTCTGCTCCGCCTATCTAAATTCTGCCCTATCAAAAAGCCAAGGCAGTTTCTTTTTTAACCAATGAAAGTAACACATAGACAGATGACCCTCCTACATCAGTTATTCACTATATAATGTTCTGTGGAAAATGGATTGGGAGGCATGGGAGAAGAATGGAAAAAGCAATTTGCAAGAGATTGGCATATTCAGATGCCAGAAGTGTTCAAGGAGTGGTGGGGACACTGAGGAGGGGGTACAGAATACAGACTGGAAAGGTGACCCAAGAGTGATGTCCAGGTAAGAGCAGCAGATTTTCTTGATGGTGTCAGCAGCTGTATGAAAAGGATGCTCACTCAGATGGTCACACAGCACTTCAGAGTGAGAAATACCACCAGGACATCGTGACTTTTGCTGGCTAAAAGGTCCCCCAAACAACAGCAGATGAATGAAAATTGATTGTGGTGATGGTCGAACAGTCCTGCAGAGAAGCTAAAAACTACTGAATTGTTTAAGTGGACAATTCATGTGATACATGTATTATAACCCAACAAAGCTCTTTTTATTTTATTTATTTTTTCATGGACTTTTTATTTTTATTTATTTATTTAAGATTTCTGTCTCTTCCCCACCACCGCCTCCCATATCCCTCCCCCTCCCCCAATCAACTCCCCCTCTCTCATCAGCCTGAAGAGCAGACCAGGTTCCCTGCCCTGTGGGGAGTCCAAAGACCTCCCACCTCCTTCCAGGTCTAGTAAAATGAACATCCAAACAGCTTAGGCTCCCACAAAGCCAGTACATGCAGTAGGATCAAAACCCAGTGCCATTGTTCTTGACTTCTCAGCACATTGGAGCACCAGACTACAACCCCAAGGTCCAAATCAGGAGCAGAAGGAGAGAGAGCACGAGCAAGGAATTCAGGGCCATGAGGTGTGCACCCACACACTGAGACAATGGGGATGTTCTTTCGGGAACTCACCAAGGCCAGCTGGCCTGGGTCTGAAAAAGCATGGGATAAAACCGGACTCACTGAACATAGCGGACAATGAGGACTGCTGAGAAGTCAACAAAGCTCTTTTTAAAGGAACAGTGGAGAAGAGAATTGATGCCGGAACACAAGAAAGAGAAGATGGTAGCTTTTATTAATGCTGACCTAAAATAGTCTCATCTCCTTCAGGAAAAGCCAGCAGACACTTGACCCACCTGTCACCGTAACTGAATCCTAAACAATGACTTAAGGGAAAGAGGTCACATGACAAAGGTGGATGCTGGGAGAGGGGTTGGGCAGGCTTGGAAGCATGTTACGAGGTAAGAATGCCAGAGGAGGAACCTAAGCGAAGCAAGAAACAATGCAAGTCATCTCCTGCAGAATAGCAGCTCCTCCTCACTCTCGAAGCCCTGTCAGAGTTAGAATTGGCCTCTTGTTGAAAAGCCACTCACGTACTGCAGTCCCTTCCTTTGTCCACACTCTTTAGTCCCCAGAAACATCTTGAAGGACTTTTAGATCATTTTCAGATGATCTTCAGGAAAGAGAGCTGTGCTGAGCTCTGTTACTGAGATCACATAGGCGGAAGGAAGGGAGCCAGGAACCCAGAGAAATCCCTAGTT
Organism: Neodon shergylaensis; assembly: GCA_025134845.1. Lineage (NCBI taxonomy): Eukaryota > Metazoa > Chordata > Mammalia > Rodentia > Cricetidae > Neodon > Neodon shergylaensis. The sequence goes on from JABTXL010005998.1 coordinate 927,587, forward strand.
GCTTACACCCATCCAAAGCAGCCCTGAGTCTCTACAGCCACACCACGGTGTCAGCTACCCAAAGACACACTACCAAGTGTACAGAGAACTGGAACACAACTGGGGCTCAGTATTACGCATCACATGTGAAGTCACTGGAAGCCATTTAGCTCATGTCCTGTGGACACCAGGCATCTTTTCTTTATTTGTGCCCCCTTGCATTTGGGTTTCAGACACTGTCTTTAGCTAAGTGAACCCCTATTTTGGAACAAGGAGATCTGCAGCATCCGGGATCACTCCTGGAGTAAGGAATCTAACAGAGCAGGAAGGAAAATGTTTCCCATCATAGTTTTTTTTCTTTTTTAAATACTTCTAAGTTAAGTTGACCAATCTTGAAACTTGAAATGCCGCAGAAAGACAAACAACACTCAGGGCCTTAAAAGAAGGGCAATGAAGGCACAGAAGCTGTTTATTTCCTTTGAAATAAAAGGGTCGTCTGGATCAAAATAAGAAAAGATTGTTATATTGTCTTGCATTGCCTCGTCTCCATCTATCACAGATGTGCCAAGTGGAGACAAATCAACAACAACCCATGCAACAGCCTATGTCATTTTGGGAGGCCATCACTCCTACCATACAGCCCCAGCTCCGCACCAAAGGGCTGCACTCCACACCTGTGACTTGCAAGTTGCCTTTGTATGGTAGGTCAGTCATCCCCTTATCCATCCTTTCTTCTGCCTCCTGCTGGCTCCACATCTATGGGCTTAGGTGTAGAGACTTGCTTTGCCTGGCCTAGGCCCAATAAAGCCACTCAAGTAAGTACCAGATTTCCGTGGTCTACCTTTGGTCTGCAGAACCTATAATCTACCTCAATCTAAGACAGACCACATTCTCACTTCAGACACACAAGCAAAGTCAAAGACAATATAAAAAGCCAAGACAGCATGTATCCCACAAAACTCACCAGTCCAACAGAAGTGTTATCTAGTACTACCTGGGTGATTCTCAGGACCCAGAATTTAAAGGAACCATCATGAACTTTACCAATGAATTTGAGGAGTTTAAAGAAGACATGAACAAGAAAATACCCCACTGAATGAACTTCAGGAGGATTATCATAAGTACTTGTTGTGATGCCCATGACAATAGAAATCCACAGTTGAACAAAATAATGAAGACAATTCAGGATTTGAAGACTGAATTCACGAAACAAAAACATTGATGAGAACTCAGTCTGAGATGAAGATGAATTTTTTTCATTTGCACATTCTTTACAATAAAGTTTTAATTAAACACACACATACACACACACACACATACACACACACACACATCTCTCCAATACACTCTACTACTGTCATTAAGACTGCCAGGCAAAACAACCCTATGATACATTACTGAGGGAAACAGCTATGTCCAGTGACGAACAATATGACCCCTCGCTGCCTTTGTATTAATCTGACTTACTATTCATTGCACTGCCTGACAACCATTATTGAGCACTGAGCAAATGCAGAGAGTGCATGTACACAATTACCTGCTGCATGTGAGCCCAGCTTTGGTCAATCTCACTGCTGGAGGATGCTGCTCTGGTTACTCCAGGCCTGAACTGGCTTGGTGTAGCCAAGAGAGAAGGGAAACGGGTATGGGATTCACAGATTGTGTGTTAGGCTTTGTGCTCAGCACTGCCTTGTTCATCTACGGCTCACTGTCGTGCCATGACATAGGTTTAAAAGTTCAGTTAATGAAAGTGGAAATGCTATCAAATGAAACTATAAAAAATAAAACCTACATACTATTTCATATGTCTAAGCAAATATTAATGACAACAGGAAAACTAGTCACAGGTAAAAGTCTCTGGACTTCCCAGGGTCTAAGCTGTGTATAACAACATTCCTTCTACACTCTCCCCAAAGGAGAACGACCAGTTATCAACTAGCACAGGATAACTTGGACAGAAATTCAAATCGTATTTCAAATATTTTTGCATCAACTGATCTCCCTAGAAGTTTTTGCCAAGTTTATAAATCCCAGTTCAATAGAAAAGCCACATGAAATTTATGGGAAATAAGATTCACATGTGTCCTGCATATTCATTTAAAAAAATTTTAAAAATCTTTTCAAGAGTGCTTGTCTGTACAAATCTTTTGAGGGTGTGCCATTGATATCCACCTCCAGTTTGAAACAGGAAAGAAATACTTTTGAGGTTAAGATTCTGAAAAACAGGAAATCCCATCTGTCACAAACCATCTTCCAGAGGTTCAAACTGGTGACTCCAAACTGGGAATGTATGTCTTTTTGAATCAGGTTCAAAATCAAAACATTTCCTAAACTAACAATGAATAGAAAGTAAGGCAGAGATGTAGACAGAAAGAAGAGAAGGCCACAAACAGGCAGCCCCTCCCTAGACCTCTCTGCTTACACTGGCATTCCAGAGACTCTGAGAAGCAACCAGCGGCATCTGTCCTCTCCTGAGCCAGGGCTTGAGCAAGGGAGGTAACCTGGAAAAGGAGAACTTAGGATATCTTTCTAATTCTGCTCTGCCCTGTTCTGTGCACGTGTCCTTGTGTCCTTCCCAGAGTGCTGACTTCCCCCTCATCATGTGATGGCTCCCTCCCTTTCAAACACTGTTTATTATTATTATTATTATTATTACTACTACTACTAATAATAATAATTTTTAATGTATTTTACATACCAACCACAGTTTCCCCTCCTTCCTCTCCTCCTGTTCCCCCCTTCACTTCCCTTCTACACCCCTCCCCCCATCCACTCCTCCTAGGTCTCCATTCAGAAAGGGGCAGGCCTCTCATGGGAGTCAACAAAGCATGGAACATCTACTTGAGGCAGGACCAAGATCCTCCCCTGCATCAAGGTTGGGCAACCCAGCATGGGGATTGGGTTCCCAAAAGCCAGCTCAAGCACTGGGACAGGTCGGAGTCCCACTGCTGGGAGCCCGGCTTTCGCTGAATCCTTGGGCCCAACGCCATCACCCATTTCATGCCTTTCACCATCCTCACATGCTCATTCACTTATTCATCAAATAGTTTCAAACTTTGATTTGAACCAGCTGCTCTGCTCGGTGCTGGGGACATGCACAGGACGGCCTTGTGATAAAGCTGAAACCTAAACCAGGGCGTCTTCCAGTTCATTCTGTTTTCTCTTCCAAAAGCTGGTGTTCAGAGGCCAAAAAGGGGAGCTCGTGACAGAGGTAACTAAATGGGATTTAAAGCCTTTCCCCCTGTTCTTAGGGAGATGTTTCTACACCTTCCCCTTCTCCAACAAGAAGCCATTTTCTCTTACATTTATACCTGCATCCATGTATCCATATAACCAATGGTAATTAAAGTGTTAAGTACCAAAGAGCCTTATGATGCAGTGTGAAATATATCAGCACCAGAGGCAAGCAGCTCAACTTCCCCTTTCCCAACAGACAGCTACTGGGAAGATGTGTCTACCTCTTCTATAACATGGTTCTTACAGGAGGATCTGCCCCTCAGGATCATTGGGAGAATGAAGCACAGCTTTTACACTGAGCTACATACAAATGTACCAATAAAACTGTAGCTATTATTGACATTGTCATTATGATGTTACACACTGTACTAGGAGCAGGACGACCAGACAAAATTTGCAAAGGGACGTTGAGAGGACAAGTACCCCCCAAACAGTCTCTCTCTAGCAAGCATGACTCAGGCCCCATGAGCGTAAGACACTACCTCAGCCTGCCATGTCTCCCTTCCTAAGAAGGTTTTGCTGTAACAACATTGAGACACTTCAGCTTGGAGCACCCCCTCCCCATTTCTTTTGGCCTGAGTAAACTAAACAATATACATAATTGATCACTGTGCATACAGCATGCCCAAGAAAGCTGTTATTTCAATAATTCACCTTGTCTCTTCGCGGAAAAAAGATGTGAGTCCTGCTGCTGCCTTGAATATCCATTAGTCAGCTAGAGGCAATACCTGAAAGCCACAGAGGATCCAGAATGAAGAGCTCTCCCCAGTGAGCTCTCATCCCAGGCAGGGGATAAATCCCCTCACTGTTTGGGCTCACAAGAGTAAGCCTTGGCAAGCTAGGTTGCCTGGGAAGGTAAACAGTTCCCTAATGGACAAGAGAGAATGCCCCTGTTCTGCGTGGGGTCAAGTTATTTGTCTCAATGGTAAATAATAATGCAGATATGCAGATAGCTTAGTGACAGATAGAAAGGTAAGAAGGACACAGGAAGTAATCCAGATAATCACTTCTGTCTCTGGAAGTCCTGGCAAGGCCTCTCCTGCCTCTACTGAGTTACCCACCATAGCCCCTGCTCTATTGCTAGGTAATTTTGCCGTCACCCATTCGTTGACCTGTTTATCAGCTGTTTCAGGGAGCAGTGTTCCCTGTGAGGTCTGTGCATACGCACATACCTGTAACAGTTGTCCAAAAGCACAGAGCAGGCAGAATAAAAGTGTCCTTCTGGAGGAAGCCTAGATTCCTTCAATGAAAACCAGTTCTGAGCCACAGACAGGAAGCTCTGGCTGCTTGAAGTGGCCCTGGACTCTTGTGTCTGCCGCTCTGTCTGAAGTTTCCTCCAAAGCTGGAAGGGGTGTCATGGTTAGCTCTGAGCATGCACCTGACCCTTGGTTCCTGTGGGCTGTGTACTCATGCACCTCTGTGAATGTTTGTTTGTTTGAAGTTTTAGTCTGATTGGACTTTCAGAGCCTGAGGGTTTTGCATTGTCCCATTGAGAGTACTCAAGAGCAATGCAATTGTGGTTTATCGATGCTCACCTGCTATGAATTCAGTCCTTAACTAAAATTCTGTTCTTTCCTTAGGAAGTCCCAGGTCAAATGTGTAATATTTACTTCTTCGTAATTCCCACTTCCCTCCTTGCTATGGAACATAAAACATAGCAGTGAGTGACAGAGTGTTTCAAGTTGAGCTTTCAGGAGGATGAAATGTTTCCTTTGTTCCTGCTGAATATTTGAATGCTTGAAGCAGCACAGCTCAGTAACCTAGAGCCTGAAGCCAAGTGGAGGTGAGTGCTACAAAGAACTTCAGAGAGCTAGCCCACTCACTGGCTGGAAGTGAGGGAGAGCAGTGTGTGTTACACACTTGTAACAGAGAATTGTTGTGGCAAGACTTGACTAACACAAGTCCCAAATTAGAGATGTATCATCTAATACCATGGATAGGTTCAACCCAGCTGATGGTTGCGTTCCAGCTCCCAAGGACGGAGAAGCAGGACCACTCAAGCAGTGTCTCCCTGCCAAGATGACAAAGCTATGTTTTAACTGAAATCCAGAAGTCAGGATGAAATACACATATGCTGTCATCTTAGTCCATTTAGACTATTTTAACAAAATATTGTGGACAGGGCAATTCATAAATAACAAAAACGTGTAGTTCACACTTCTAGAAGCTTGATGTACAAGTTCAGGGTGCCCCAGATTCTTGTCTGGAGAGAGATTGTTCCTCACAGATGACACCTCCTCACGCACTAGTATTGGAAAGGACAGTGACATTTACAGATTTCTCCCAAGACTAGATTAGGTATCTGGTCAGGACTTGCTCCTGGTTCATAGGACAACTTTCTCTCCCTGGGGCATGTCAACAGAGTAAGACAGCGCTGTGGGATAAGGACACTAATTCCATCCGTGAAGGCAAAGCCATCATAACCAAATCACTTCCTAGAGGCACTACTCTGGAATTCTTTCATGTTGGTGGGATGGGAGTGTGAACTTCGGGGAAATAAGAGCATTCAGACCATAGCAGTGATGATCTATGAAACACTGATAACATTAATAGGCATCATTTACTTCTTTGTTGGTAGTAAAGACACTGCTAATAAAATGCTCCCTGCCAAGCCTTATACACACCATCCCATTTAATCTTTACCACCAAATAAGATTCACTATTATCCCATTTTATTTCCCCACCAGAGCACAGATGGGTTAAGAAAAACACCCCAAACCACAAAGGTATAAGCAGTGAAACCAACACTTAAGTGAGGCGATTCACCTTTCATGTATATAAAGTGGCTTCTTTTAGAACCCACTTGTGAGGCTGAAAGATTTTGATTAGACCATATCATTCATTGGTAATGCTTCCTCCTTTCCTTTGCTCCTGTCAATTTTGTCTATCTAGGGTGGTGACCACATTTCAGGAGACCATAAGTAGCCAAGTTCTATTTGCTGTTCTCACATAAATGTCAGCATGCCTCCCCAGCAGCCCAGCCTACAGCAGAAGGGTAAGCTGCGGTCCACATTCATGCCCACCATGTAGGGTAGGCTGTGATTGGTGTCTTTCCTACTTTTATGGGTTCTCAATAGAGCCAAAGTTGAAATGTCTTTTCTTTGCTTGGAAAGCTGTTTCTTCACTTGTTCATGAAGTCTTCCACAGCTCTCATTTCTGTTTTTCTCTTACTGGTCTTTCAAGTGTGTGTGTGTGTTTCTTTTGGCTTTTGCCTCCCTCAGAATCTCTCATGCACTCCTGGAGGCTTTTTCTATCTTCACAGGATACAATGAAAGACATATTTCATTTAGGGAGATCTGACAGGGTAGCTGGGAAGGAACCTGGCCTTTCTGTGATGGCGTAACTGAAAAAGTGAAGGCAGGTGAAGGCGATGCACACGTTGTAGAAAATCTAGGTGAGCAGAGTGAGTGCAAACCAGTGGGGCTTCACAGCTCTCCGAGATCACCGCTTTAGTTTATATGTTAATATCTTGATCGATTTTGCTAGTCTCTGAAATATATGTAATCATGATTTTTTTTTTTTGCTACATAAAACTTTATAGCTTGGTTACTCATTTAATGTCATAATGTAAACACTTTTTCCAAGTCTATAAAAAGTTACTAGAACAGCGATTTCCAAAGCATGGGAAGGGTGACTGGCTTTCTAAAATTCCCGAACAAATATGTAGAGACCACAGGATAAGACCACGTCCCATTCTGGAAATTCATGATCCATATTGGCTCATTAAAATATCTGGAAAGCTGTGTGTTAAAGAAAGCTGACTCAGGTTGCCGAGAGGAATGTGTTTTTCACGGTGGCCTCCATCCCCTCTGGCTCTTAGACTCTTTCTGCCTCCTCTTCCATGTGGTTTCCTGAGCTCTGAGGAGAGGGATTTGATGGAGACATCCCATTTAGAATTGAATCTTCCAAGGTCTCTCACTCTCTGTGTAATATCTGGCTGTGGGTCTTTATATCTGTTCCCATCTGCTGCAGGAGGAAGCTTCTCTAATGATGGCTGAATGAGGCACTGATCTATAGTATAGCAGAATGTCATTAGGAGTCATTTTCTCACTATATTTTTTCTTTTTTCTTTTTAGACCAGTATTATTTGGTTTTACCCTAAGTGCCTAGATTGTCTAATCTCACGTTCTTAGGTAGCTAAGCTGTGTCAGGTATGGGTATTATCTCAGATCGTTTACTGGTTGGCTACTCCACCAGATTTGTCACTATTTCCCTGCATATCTTGCTGATCAAACATCACTGTAGAGAAAGGGTTTGTGGCTGACTTGGCATTTATGCTTCTCTTTTGAGAGCATGAAGGTAAGTTCTGATAACAAAGACACTGGACCGCAGGGTGAAGGCTTTATCTAGGAACTGCCTCAATGTCTCTGTCTTTAATGGGTTGTGTAGGCGTTGTCTTCAGCAATGGGGCCTTGCTGTCAGTTAGCGGAGGGCAGCCTATAGACTTGCAAACAATCTGGGTTGTTTAGGGATTTCCATGCGGCCCCTTTGGCCAACAACTCAGCATGAGCAAAACTCATATAAACTCACAGAGACTAAAGGGCTTGCATGGGTCTCACCAGGTCCTCTGGGTATATGCTATGAATTCTGGTTTCGTGTTTTTATGGGATTTCTGAGTGTGTGAATAAGAGGGTTTCTGATTCTTGTGCCTTCGCTTGGGCTCTTTTCCTTCTATTGGTTTGTCATGCAACTTTGATTTGACAGTTTTTGTTTTATCTTATTATATTTTCTTATATTTTTGAAAGAATGGATGGGTGGATGGATGGATGGATGGGTGAAAGCCTAGCCACTAGAGTAAAGGTTAACAATTAAACTGTTACTTATACTGCTGGGAGAGGGGAAATCAGTTTCCTCTAATACAGTAACATTGTATATATCAACCACTCCAATACAGGCTTCATATTCAGGAGTAGTTGACCAACATATAATGGAGTTCATAGTTTTCTGTGTGCTTTCATTTGGTTACAGTTTGGTGTTTATTTGGGGGGGGACTATTATTTTGTTTTATTTTAGTTTGGGAAATTTCTGTATTGGATTTGGTGGGGATTTTTGTCTATTTTTTTTTTTTTTTTTTGGTTTTTCGAGACAGGGTTTCTCTGTGGCTTTGGAGCCTGTCCTGGAACTCCCTTTGTAGACCAGGCTGGGAACTGAAAGAAGGTTGGATAGGGAGAGGGAGAGTACATGGAAGGACTTGGGGGGGGGGAGAATATGATTAAAATATATTTAAAATTTAAAATTGTTTTAAATAATAAAATATAAGAAAAAAGAAACATGACAGGATTTTGAGGAGACTGTTTCCTTGACTTTGCTTTCGTTCATGTTTGCTTTGGCTTCAGACAAGATTTATGTTACCTAGGCTTGTCTGGAATTCATGATCATCCTGGCTCAGCCTTTCAAATACTGAGATATAGTCATGCATCATCACACCTGGATTGTCTCATGGATTTACTTAGAGTTTTATCAAAGCCTTGGACCACGCATCCCACGCCTGAAGAAACAGTATTAACAAACACAAACCTAATGGTTCCTGGGCAATGGCCCTGAAAAAGGCCCAGTGATGCTTTCAAGGCTGGCAATCATAGGCCCTCAAGGTTCTTACTTGAATAGGTTTGTGCTTAACTCGGGGTTCTGAAAACAGGAAATCTAGCTGAGGTCAAAAGGAGAAATGGAAGGATTATTGACTTAATTCAGGTTCCTAAAGCATTTTACTGTGCACTGGAAAGCCGCATGCTACTAGGAGGAAGACCCTCATTACAAAGCTAATCAGGGTATATTATTGTGCCCATTTTATAGGTGAGAAGACTGAAGGTGTAGGAGAAGGTGGGTGTAGGGTTCAGTTAGTGAATGAACTCAAGCCTTCTAAGATCACAGTCTTTTATAGTACACTATCTGCTTCCTCTCGTTTTCTCACCACACCCAGCAACAGGCATAATAGCTTCCAGGCAGGGCTTGAAACGTGTGGTTCACACTAAAGCAAAGGTTTCTTCTTTGTAGCACTGACCTTCTCTTTAATTATCTCCTAGCACAGAGCCTCCTCTTTCATCCTTATCATTTAGCAACAACATCCTCTGAGCACACAGCGTGGTGTGGGATATTTAAGTCAGGAATTGATTCCTTGTCTCATACATTGAGATCATTTAATATATAGAGTTCAGTCCATTTCTTCGGTAGCTTAGAAGGTGGTGGGAATGCAAATCCTGGCATTTATTTTAATGAAGGTGATTGAGTCACGGATCCCAGGCTATCTTCCTGTCAGAAGATAAAACCTGAACATGTCTGGTTAGCTCAGTGTTCTTTGTGATGAAAAGATGGGGGAGAAAAGAATCTTTGAAGTATCCCAAGTCAATGCTTGCATGTGTATCCTCCCTTTTGAAAGCTGTGTGGAGGGGGAAGCTGAGCATCATCCACCAAGCTCCTCCTGATGTCATGAGTTCACACACAGGTTAGGGTGTTATATCCAGCTAGCTCTTCCAAAAGCAATGCCCCAGATACAGCCCTAGCCAAGAGAAGATTGCTCCAGACTGGCTGCTAAAAGCATGATCATGATAAGAATACAATGTATGCCTAGACGGTATCGACTTTCTTCTGCTATTATGTTACAATTACTAATAGCCCTCCATTCAGAATGATAAGTTGTAACGAGCTCTCAGATTGAATGGCTGATCTTTGCCCCAGGAACAAAAATGATAGCAGAAATCTAGGAGGGTGTGGAGAGTGTGGCTACCACTTCATAAAGACGGGGTGTGCTGCTACAGCCAAGGGTCATGGTTAATTTAAAGAAGCCTATCTTGCCTAACCAGAACTAGGTAAGGATCGAAACCAAAGCAAAGGAAAAGATGGAGAAACGATTGCCTCTCAATTGGAAGAGATGGAGGTTTAAGAAAGAGAGGGGCACAGAAGTTCATAAGGAATAACAGAATCATACAAAGTTCTAAAAGAGTCATACAAAGTTCTATAAGTCACAGGAACTTGAGTTAGACCACAGAAGGAGCCCTGCAACACTTGAAGAAGTCAGGGTAGGCCCCAAACCCCTCAGCCGGAAGAATTGGGATGACGCAAAGAGAAGCCAAGCAGGAATTTTGTGCCAAGGCCTGGAAGAAAGCTGTGGGCAGCACAAGGAGACCCAAGCACGTGCCGGAGAAGCTGTGGTGTTAGAGCATAGCACAGAGCAGGGCTGCTGAGGGGTCAATGTGAAGACCGCACACTGGCAAAGAAGTCAAAGGAGATGGAAAGGTGTGGGCAGAAACGTGGTGTACACTAAGGACCTGCACTCAGCCATCAGATGGGAGGCCCCTGTAGTGGTGAGGTATGAGGACAAGAGACCAGAAGGAACTGGTTTTCAGCTCCTTGTTAGCTTAATGATTCTGCCAGGATTTTAAGAAGGGCTAGCACTTGGGATTTTATTTTCTCCATTTTTACTTGCTTTTATAGTCATTTATTGTTACTGTTTTAATTAAAAAAACTTTAATGATTTTATATATTAAAATCCTGTTTGAGATTTAGTTTGAATTCCTCCCACTCCAGCACCTATTAATGAATCTATGGGGACTTTGATCTGTTACAGGTTTGTCTGAGTTAATCAGAAACTAGATACGCCATTGCTAGAGGTAGCTGTTGTAGGGGTGGCTAGGGGAAGCAATGGCTTTTTTTTTATTGACAAACATAAACCCACTTCACAAGGTTTCTGAAAAATGCTGGTTTTAGGCTCTTGTTTATCTGCTAGCAATCCTTCTGTTTACCTGGACAAAGTCCAGCCTGAGTTGAGTCCAGGCTATCATTTACAACATGCCCAGTAGCACTGCCATTTGGGGGATCCACTCTGGAAAAAACACAGCTAAACTCCGCTGACTGAAGGTAGTCGGCACATGACAGTAAATTTTCTTCCTGACTTGGCCACTCACTAAACTTCACGTTGCTTCGGCTATCATAGCTGGATAGTTCAATCTGACCAGAGATAAGGGAGCAGCCCAAGGTTTATCAGTCTGGGTAACAGAAGCCGTGCCATTGACCCCATAGCCAATGCCAAGCTAGCCTGGGCTGGGCACAAAAGCCCCCTTCAGTCTTCAGTACAGTTTCTGAAGTTCCACAGACTGCTGCTTTCTGTTCCCGAGCCTTCTAAACACCTGCCCATAGACTGCCCGCTGCTTCTGAGATCTGCATGTCCTGCTTCTGGTGGCTCCCAACACAGGGCAGAGCCCAAAGAAAAGCGAGGAGCTTAGTTTGAGCCCTACTATGCATGCCGAGATCTGTGAGGAAACGAGGAGACAGACATGCAATAATAAGACCTCTGCTCTGGGGAGATCAAGATCTGGAACATCTCATCCTGGCCTACATAAGCTCCCCATTTCCTCCTGTGTCTCAGCACCACATGTTGGCATCTTTAACTTTCTTCTGCTTGCCACTCCCAAGCAGCCATCACCCAGTTTGCCTGGAGCCTGGCATGGACATGAAGAGTGGCCATGGCCAACCCCACCTGGGGCTGAAAAGGCTATCAAGCTGTTTCTTTGATGATCACTCCCAGGCATATTTAACCATATTTTTTCCATCAACTTGACCCCAGGTTGCTCTTTACCTGTTCCTCCTGTGTCCCTTCAAGTCTCCCTAAATGTTTTTCTGCCAAGGAGCTTTGATTTCCTCAGCTCGTCTCCTGAATGAAAGTCGTATGCACCCCTCTCCCAGATGTGAACTGGAAAACCTCTCTTCTCATCTCACCACTCCTCAGATTGCAAATACTAAAGTCCAAACTTCTCTCCAGGCCTCTAGATACAAATAAAGACCCGAGACAAATTAAGACCGGAGAAGAGAATTCAGTAAATGGGATGCATCAACAGCCAAGCAGCAGACAGTACTGAGGTCAAGAGAAAGACAATCAGAAGAAAGAGGGATGCAGGTAGGATGGGAACGAAAATGCACCTGGAAAGTAACAAGTTGGTTGCTGTTTTATTAAAGTATTGCTACACGACAATCTTATGGAGCTTCAGTTGGATGTGGCTACCTTTTATTTCTGTTTCCCTTCCTGTGAAAGCCTTCAGAAGCCCTCTCCTCTCTTTGATTCCCTGTGAGACCTAGCTAATGAATTGAGAAACATGACAGGGGGAGGGGGTAGAAAACTGGGAGGGCAGAGGCGGTTCATAGCAAGCCTGGAGGATAGAAAACATGAGGTAAATTAGGCTCCATCTAAACAGCTCCATGTGTGAAAGCTAATGTTTCCTCATTAGTGGTCTTTGTCTGTGGTAATTAAGCTTCCACATTCGACTGCACATAACTGCCCCTCATTTGACACCATTGCTTCAGTTCAGTGGAGACTGGATTGTGGCGTGAAGAGGAAAAGAGACTTGATTCCAAACATTCTGTGTGTAACGTTAGTCATAGGCTATGGAGAGCAAGCTGGAAGGTTGCTGCTGGGTAGCTTCCACAGTGCTGGGAGAGAGTGTCCTCCAACTGCACACCCTGTGGGTGACAGTAATGGCCGGCTTAGCCAGCTGTGCCCACAGATATGCCAGAGGCATGGAGGTTTGAGGTTGAGTGCCAACCACTTTCTGATTGGATTTAAAGTCTACTGCACAGAAGGAACTCAGGCTTTACTAAGGACCCATGACTGGGGGCGGGGCTAGGTTCTAAGGGAGAACCTACAATTGTTGTTGAACAGATATCCATATTGTCACACATAGTCTAAAACTAAACTGACCTATTCTTCCCTTTCCCCAATGCCCCAAGGCCCAGGGAGCATCATGGAAAAGGAGGCAGAGAAAAGGTAAGAGCCAGGAGCTGGGGTAGAGTGCTATAAAATGTGTCTTTTGGACATGAGAGAGACAATATCCTCATGACCTCACCTAGCTGTGGTTACCTGCACAAGACTAGGCCAGTTTTATTACTAAAGACGGAAGGGCTCATGAGCGCCACCCTATGCAAGGGGACTATTGACAGCTCATAGCAGCTTTGGGTACAGCTGACTTTCTTCATTGTTGCAGCCACTAATGAGTGGCCCATGCTACAATAAATAACCCCCACCCATGCCCATGTAGGCAGCACTATTTAAACTCAAAGACACGGAAGGAGGTGGGGCAGGGTTCTGGGAAGCAGCAAGAGAAGGTGGTGCGATGAGACAGGGTTACCAGAGATGAGAAGAAAATAAAATCCTTTCTATGCATGTGTGAAACTGCCGAAGAATAAAAACTAAACTGATTAATAAAGAAAAGATAGGTTATGATTAATAAAGAAATGACAATAACCCTAATCAGCAACCCGTTGAGGGCTACAATGGACACGGAGACAGTCACGCACGCTTTATGCAGTTCCCAATTGCTCCTGTGGTCTGGGAGGGCTTTGCTAGGGAAATGAGAAAATCTTAACCCAGGCACCAAAGGAAGATCAATGACATGCGCACCCCACTACATATGCACAAACATGAAGCAGAGGCTGTGCCTCTAGCTACTCAGAGGCTGAAGCACCGATGTCTTAATATTCTTAGAGGAACAGAAATTATAGAATGAATATCTCTCTATAGGAAGGGGATTTATAAGAATGACCTGCAGGTTGCAGTCCAATCAATCCAACCATGGTTAGCAGTGAACGGAAAATCAAAAAACCCAGTATTTTCTCAGTCTACGAGGCTGGATGTCAAAGCTGGTCTTCCGTTTATTCCGGAATACTGAAGGAGTCAGCTGTAATGCTACTGGGAAAGGACCTGCTAGGTAGACAAGGGCAAGCGGCAAAGAACACAAGCTTCCTTTTCCCGTGTCCTTATTTAGGCTTCCAGCAGAAGCTGTGTCCCAGATTAAAGTGTGTGTTTCTAACTCAAAGCTCTGGAGTTCGAAGTGGGTCTACCTACATCAAATTAAGCAAAAGTCCCTCACAGGTGTGCCCTCCATTTTTGGATTTTAGCTCATTCCAGACGCAGTCAAGCTGACAACCAAGAAGAGCCATCAGACCTGCCTGTAAGGCAGACCCTATGTCCAAATAAAGAAATGGATGAGAAGCCCTAGCGATGCAGCTCAGTGGTCGAATACTTGCCTGGCACACTGATGGCACTGTTCATGTGGGGTTGGCTATATTCGTGGGTCCCTGGTTCAAATCCCAAGTACTAGACAAAATGTTCAGTGGTTTTCCAAGCCATGGTCTCCTCACCGCCTGTATCCCAGGAATTCCAGCTTCAGCTAAAGCCACCCCATCTATTCTCCTCCCAGCCATGTGCTTGACCTGCTTGACCTCCTTGCCCTGCTTGCTCTGGCTGACTTGGTTCCAAAAGTGGAGCATACCCTTGCCTCTCGGCTATGCTGGCACATTCTACCTTGTGAGAAGGTGATGGTAGAGGGTGGGATCTTGCTCCGGGCTTAATTGCATCCTGGTGAAACCAGTGTTTAATGAGGGCCACATCCTGCCTTGTAGACAACTGTCTTCCTGCTTCTGTGGCCACAAAATGCTGTGCTATAGAGTTTCTCCCTAGTCACATCCCACCTTAAGTCCCAACCTCTCACTCTCGCCTTAATTCTACTGGGTCCTTTCTTTCCTAGAGATTTGTTTATCTTTAACTTTTAAGATACAACCCAGAGGTTTTTGTGTATCTTTTCATGTAAATAAAAGTCCTTGTTCTCTTTTTCTCCCTATTGAATCAGCCCATTTTTGTTTTAAAACTCAGCCACTTTTAAAAATCCCACATAAAAGTCTCAGTTTCTAAGAAACAAGATGAACTCCTTTAAAGAACAGAAGAGCTTCCAAGTGGTGGTGGCACGCGCTTTTAATCCCAGCCCTCAGGAGGCAGAGGCAGGCGGATCTCTGTGAGTTCAAGGCCAGCCTGGTCTATGAGTTCCAGGACAGGCTCCAAAGTTACACAGAGAAACCCTGTCTCAAAAAATTAAAAAAAGGAAGAAATGAAAGAAGGAAGGAGGAAGGAAGGAGAGAGAGAGAGAGAGAGAGAGAGAGAGAGAGAGAGAGAGAGAGAGAGAGAGAATGAATAAACATGCCTTCATCAGTTTGGGCTCCTGCAAAAGAAATTTGTAGACTGGGTGGCTTAAATTGCAAGCATTTATTGCTCACAGTTGCAGCCACTGGGCAGTCCACAGTAAAGACCCTGGTGAATCCAATGTTTGGTGAGGGCCACATTCTGCTTCTGTGGCCAAGAGAAACTCTGCACCTTTACTGTCTTTCATAAAGCCACTAGTTGGGCATTGGACAGTTATTCAAGGCTTCCACCCATGACCTAACCACTTGTCACAGGCGCCACCTCCAAATAGCATCACCTGGGACTGGACTTCGGCAAAGGTCTCAAGGGAAGGTGAGGCATAAGCACTCAGTGCCCAGCAGCCAAATGCCTTTTCTTTGTGATCAGTCAACGGCTTCCTCTGGAACCATCTGAGATACTCAAACTTCCAAGGGTTTACTGGTTTTGATTGTTTGTTTTAATTTTAGAGTTCCCTGACACACCATAACTCTGCTAACTTCTTCCCATGGCTTTTCCATATTCCTGTCATCTCACATAGTAGAAACCGTCAATGCTATTTTACACAGTCAGTATTTACTTGTCCAGAACTTATATGTGTTTTTACCCATATACCATTTTTCCATTGCTTTCTTCATTTTCTCTTTCTGTCCAGTCTGAAGGTTACTCTCTGCTTGAAAGACTGCTTTCAGTATTACTTTAGAGTATCTTGTTAGAAATAAAAATAGCTCAGATTTTTATGGAATATTATTTTAACTAGGCAAGGATGCTGTTTGTTTATGCTGGAGAATATCACTTTAACTGTGTAAAGATGTGTTACTTTTGTTTATGCTGTATTTGTTTAATTATGAAAAGATGTGTTGTATTTGTTTCACTTTGCCTCAGTGACATCAACTGCCTAGGACAACGCAGTTTGGCCAGGCCACTGAGGCATTGCTTTTTCCTTCATGCCAGATTCATTTTTGTGCCTCGATATGTCTGCTTTTCCATGACCTGTCTCATTTACTAATCTTCACATCTGTCACCTCTACTTGTTCCCAGCCATAAACTAGCCATTTCAGATACTGAATTTCTGAAGACTTAGGATAGTACTTTTGTTTGATCTTATTTTAGTCTAGTGATTTCCAGTTCTCTAGTAAAGTTCTCAAACTTCTTTTTCAGTTAAAAAATAGAATTCCAAAGAAAGTTCATTTTTCCCTTTTCCAGTGAGAAAAAATGAGGAGGCTGCCTAGCTCAGTCCAACTGGGAGCAGAGGAAACACTGGCTGCTTTGCACGCTTCCTGGTGCTTATTGCACCCTGGTTATTCCTTGTCTGGGAGTAAAACTTTGCACAGCTTGGGTTTTGTCAATTGACACCAATCTAGACTATTTGACAAGAGATTTCAGTTGATGAATTGCCTCTATTAGGTTGGCCTGTGAGCATATCTGTAGGGAATTTTCCTGATTGCTGGTTAATGTGGGAAGGCCCACAGCATATCTGTAGGCAATCCTGTTTCTGGGCAGGTAGCTTTGAGCTAGATAAGAAAGGAAGCTGAACAAGTCAGAAAGCATGTTCCTGCCCAGTGTCCGCTATATCCCTGCCTGTGGGTCCCTGCCTTGACTTCCCTTAGCAGTAGACTGTGATCTGGAGCTACAACCTGCACAAACATTTTCCTTTCTCCAAGTTGCTTCTGGTCAGTGTTTTTTTTTTTTTTCTTCAAATCAACAGAGAAGCAAACCGGGAAGTTTCAAGACTCTGAACTGTGACTTGAACCCCCATGTCACCAGGAAGAATCTAGATTCCAGGACCTATTCCATTTCCTCAGCACGATATGAGCAATCCTTGCAGCTCAGACTGACAGCTATCCTAGCAGTTAGGAGCCACCGTATACCACGAAGTCACTGTAAATGTAGCAGCTTACAGCTAATGCTCCAGGAAAAGGTTTCCACAATGTAACAACTCTGCCCCAGCAGAGAAGGGTTTCCTAGCTAAAGTGTTATAGCTCTGCTTAGGTCCCCCAGAGTGCAACAACTGTGCCCCAGAGAAAGTGTTACAGCTCTGCTTAGATCACCCAGAGTATAACAACTCTGCCTCAGGTTTCCCCAGCTAAAATGTTACCCTTCTGCTCTGTTCTCTCCTCTGGTCCAGGGAAAGTAGTTACTTCTCTGTTCCACTTGTAACAGAAGGTCATCATCCAAACCCCATTCAAGAGATTTATTGGGAGGAGGAGAATCCAGGAGGGTGGCTGCCTCTAGGGTGAGGCAGCAGCAAACTGAATAGGGTACAGAGTTTATATAGGGTTCCTTGATGGGGCGCAGACCTCTCTAGAGTAGCTTGAAATTGGTGGATTTTTGTACTCAGGGTTGGTGGGATGCCATGCAGAGGGATTGGCAGGGTTTTGTGCTCAGGGACCTCAGGGATTGGTGGGATTTCAATCACTTTTCCCAAGTCATGGTCAGAGTGTTTTTCCTTGACCCTTTTCACCCTGCAATATGACTACAGAAAATGTGGCTTAAATGTATTATTCTTAGATTTTTTTAACCTGCTTCCCCATATTTAGAACTTCAGAATACTACATAATGCTTAAGAGGAAAACTGAACTTTGTTCAAAGTTCCCAAGCTTCTAAGTTTTCACTGAAGCAGCCCCATATGATCACACATACACACACATGCACGCGCGCGCACACACACACACACACACTTCTCTTTCTATCTGAACTGAGATGGATTCTCAGTCTCTCTTTCTTGTCCATAATGGTTTAAAGAAACCACAGGGAAAATTCATTAGCTTATTCTTAGCTTTTCTCTCTGACCACTCAAGAGTCTCCAACTTCCCCTCTACTCCTCTGACTCGTCCTTCTCTTCCTCCTGTTCTTTCTTCTCCTCCTCCTCCCCCTCTTCTTCCTCCTCCTCTTCCTGCTCTTCCTCCTCTTCCTGTTCTTGTCTCCTCCTCCCCTCTCCTCTTACTCTGCCTGTATCTCACCTTCTTCTTCTTCCTCATATTCCTCCTTTTTATCATCCTTCTCCCTTTTTATGATGCTGGGTATTAAACCCAGGCCTCACAAATGCTACATAGTTGCTTTACCACTGATTTATATATTCCCACCCTAAATCCTCTAAACAAATTATTCTTATTATTTTCATTTTTGATGTGTTGTATGCTCTTGCAGAAACATTGATCTGTTTGTAGAACCTTACCCCACATACTTTTAATAGCACATTCTTTTTCTTCCTGATATATGGGTGTTCCCATATTTTCCCACTTTATTGCTTTGCTGATTTTTTCCAAATTACCCAGCCTGTTATAGATATTCATCGATTATCTAAACAATACTATGACAGTCCAACCTGCAAACATACAGAAATCTGGGCTTTTTTTTTTTTTTGGATCCAGAAACTTTCACATTTAAAAAGAATCATCCCTGAGGTCAAGGTAATCCTTAGGATATTTTAGAATTATATTGTTCCTTTGAAGCTTTAAAAAGCTGAGGTCACAGCCTTAGCTGAAGATATGATTTGATCTATCAAAGCCTCCCTTCCCTTGTACATGCCCAGCTTTCCACTCAGCCCTTGCCAGTTCTGAGAACCCAGGTCTTTTCTGAATCTTGGAAAGAGTCCAGCACTGGGGAGAGAGAAAAGGAGCATGGACTGTTAGAGTCTATCCCTTCTCCCTTCTAGAGATCTTAAAGACAGTCCCTGTTTCCATATTCTTCTGTCACATATGGGAAATACAGAATTCAGAGAGGTCTTGCCCAAATTGCACAACTAGTAATAATTAGCAAATTATGAATCTCCACACACAATCCACCCCTTAGATACCACACACCAATCCAGATCAAGTATGGCTTTCGCCCTGGGTTGTTCTCTGAGAATATTATAAGGAGAAGGGGCATGGGATGCGATTCAGGTCTTTCCTACAGCTATCTCACACTGGAAAACCGCACATGTGTGTACTGAGACCATTCAGAAATGTTGATTTTAAAGATACCATTTCTCTCTAAGTTTTCAAGTCACCAGAGAGTCCCTTGAAACAGGAAGCACCCAGGCAGCTGGCACAGGGTTACTTTTGGCACAAGGTTATGAGTCCCACCAAGCAGGGGCACATGTACCGTGAAGCCTTTGGTCTCTAAAGGAAGAGCACTATAGGAGCTGAGAATCCTCCCCGGTGTGGAGAGAAGAGAGCTGGGGAAGGAAGCAACGCTCTGCTCCTGTGGAGGAAGAAGGAATATCCCCAAGAGGATAAAAGTCTTCCAGTCACCTTCCTGGAACCAGGGTTTCATTTTGAGAAAGGGGGTCTGAAGAGTTCTTTGGGGCAGAGACCTACTTCCACTGGTCAGTGTTTGACACTCGGCAATAGCTGAGGACTACTGAGAACTCAAGAACAATGGCACTGGGTTTTTTTATCCTTTGCACAGTACTGGCATTGTGGGAGCCTAGGCAGTTTGGATGCTCACCTTACTGAACCTGGATGGAGGTGGGTGGTCCTTGGACTTCTCACAGGGCAGAGAACCCTCATTGCTCTTCGGGCTGACGAGGGAGGGGGACTTGATTGGGGGAGGGGGAGGGAAATGGGAGGCGGTGGCGGGAAGGAGGCAGAAATCTTTAATAAATAAATAAATAAATAAGAAAAAAAATAAATAAATAAAAAGAATGAAAATGTGATAATAACAGGTTCATCTGGTTTTGCCAGGTCCCTATTCTTGAATAAAATAAATTGGGGTTGGTTGCAGTAGCCAATGCCTGTAACATCAGCATTTGGAAGCTAAAAGCAGGAGGATTAGGATTCCCAGGCCAGCTTCAGCTGTATAAGGATTTGGAAGACAGCCTGAATACATGAAATCTGGCCTAATAAAGCAAACCAAACAATAATTTAAGACTAAAAAAATAAAAAAATAAACTGTGTAGACCTAAACAATGTGAATGGTGTGGATATAGCTTATAATAGCAATACCATACACACATATGGTCTATAATAGTAAGCCATATTTCTCAACTATTGAGAGTTATCATACTGACTGTTCTAAGTGATTTGCATAAATTTCAAATCTACCAGTCCAGTGACATTTGATGGTATTATTCCCATTATCAGGGAACTATGCAAAATTAAGCTCCTTGCCCAGACTCACTTCTTTAGATTCTTACTTTCTATTCTGTGACTTAATCTGTGTACAGAGAGAGAGGTGACGATAGAAGGCTCACAAACTGTAGCCTGCCATCATTTGAAATTGCTGAGGCACCAGTGAGAGTTGGTGGTGTTTAAGTCTGTGCACACGGTGCCACCTCCATCCTCATTGCATCTGGAGAGCCAAATAGCAGTTATAAATTACAGAAAGTTTTTTCTCACAATTCAGGAGAGGGAGTGTGGTCCTGCCATTTGAACTCATGGGGCAGTGGACCTGATCACACAGCTGTAGAGGCCCCACCCCACATTTGCCTTTGGCAGTTGGCCCATCTCCTCAATGACTCTGGGCCTGATTTGCATGCCCAGGGTTCATCCCAACTACCTTCCACCTGAATCACACTCTGGTAGCCTTGCTGCTATGGAATTGCAAGGACTGCCCTACCTCCATGATGTCAGGCCCTGATATGGACTCTCTACAGAGATTCTACCACCAAGTAAATCCTCTTCTTAGACGTACAGCTCACATGGGCATGCTTTGAGATCCAGATGAACGTAGTCCCCTCTCTAGAGATTTGCTCCGTGCATTTTATACATCCCAGGGCTGGATAGAAGTGCACATGAAGGGCCAAGCAGCTGAACAATGGCACAGGAAGGGACACGATCAAGTCCATTTCCTGGTTCATAAATAGGCACATCTCCACTGGTCCTCACATGGAGCATGGCAGCTTTCTGAAGCATCTTTTAAAATGGCACTCATTCCATCAATGAGGGAGGACTTTGTTCTGATGGTTTTAATGATATCTTTGTAACATTACAGCAATGATCAGATTCTGGAAGAACATAAACACGACGTCATCATAGATATGCAGCCTGCCTTCTCTGTACCTGGCAAATGCAGACTCCAAAGAGTGCAGGTTCTTCATTCCCCTGCTGCAATATCTAAAGTCCTGGGTGAATGAAATGAGGGCATGACCACTTAGCGTATGCTGGAGGAGAAAGGTTTATGATAAATATGAAGGAGAGGATATCCAGAGGCTCCTGAGAGGGTCCAGGCTGAACTAGCCCATGAGAAGTGGGGAGAGGACAAGAAAGGAAAAGAAAGGGAGAGGAGAGAGGGCAAGTGAATCAGAAGAGGAGACGAGGACCAGGAAGCCAAGAGTGGAGCCAAGAGGCCAAGAGAGCCTATAGTCAAAATGGCTGGACTGTGCACGAAAGAGAAGCTGGCGAAAGGAAAGCAAAACCCAGGCTCTGGGCTGCAGAGAAGTGCTGAGTGGAGCCACAGGTACTGTGCTATACTTGTCCCAGGCTTACTTGGGACCTGACACTAGAAAAATATTTCTTTCCTTGAATTTACATTAATCCACCATCATCTATCTACCAATAATCTATTATCCCATAGTGACAGATAAAAATCATGATTATCTAAGCACTGATGTTTTTTTTTCTCACTGAAAATGAAAATCAATATGAAGACTAGGAGGAGAAACTATGAGATTAATCACTAACCACAAGTTCACATGGTTCGAATCTCAGTTCTATCTGAGAGTAGTGTGATTCTAGACATGTCATCCCTTATAAGATCTTTATATTCTTCAGTAAGAATATAGTGTAATAGCAGGACTCCTTTATTCCCGATGAAGATCAGAGTCACAGAGAATGTAAAAGGATGGTTGAGGGTGGGTACCATCAACAGGACGGATGGATTGATGGCCCCGGGTACCTCGAATAAAAACAGGGATGCACTGAAACAAGATTTCACAGGAAGGAGACTTTATACTGAGTGTAGTGGTACATGCCTGTTATTCTGGCACTTAGGTGGCTTAGGCAGAAGATTAGTAATTTTAAGGCTAGCCTGGACCACAAAGCAAATTTCAAATTGGGCTGGACTTTAGAGCAACACCCCATTCCCCCCAAAGTCAAACAAAAACAAAGGACAAGGGAATTTTAAAGCCCCATTAGCAGCTTATAGAGCTGATATTAATGTCCTTTTGAGTAGACACATTCAGAAGGCAACAATTCTTTCAAGGCACCAGGATCCTCCTGCTCAACCCACAACTATATTTAATTAAACCAGAGAGGAATTTTGGGCTGAAAGTGCTACAAGGAAAGAAAGATTGTTTTGGAATAATCAAACTACCTTCTTTGAAAGTAACAAGGAGGGAGAGACTGATTCCATTAGGAGCAGAAAGTAAGCTGTCTTAAGGAAAAGGCAGCGGGACAGATTCATAGCTGAGGTTCTCTGTGCGGCGCTCTGTGCAGCACTAGAAGTGGTAGAGCCAGGTGAGCACACTGGAAAATGGCTCCTCCTAGTGAAGGGAGCACTCCAGTGATAACTTGGGTATTATTTTAATCTCCCCTTCAGTTTCTGTGATTTTAATTGTCTTCACTACGCCTGGAGAGTGACCACAGCCCTGGGCTGCAGTGCCTATCAGTTGATAGAAATCGCCATTTAAAGTCATTAAGTGTTGAAGTCAATGACTACACAGTAGTCCACAACGGGTATATTCCGGAAGATGATTTCTGTGTCTGTGGGAAGTTCTCAGGCCCGTGCACCTCAGCTGGAGATTCCAGTAACGGCAGTCCACCAACCACACAGTTATCTCACCTGTGGGAGTCACTCAGCCTGAGGAATCTTTTGTCTATGAAGTCCCTGTTGGGGACTCTGATACCCAGGGCTCTAATCTCTTGCTGGGTCATCCATTATATACCTCTTCTTCTTCCTCTCTTCACTCCTCCACTTAGCTACACCACTGGCTCCCTGCTAAATCACCTTTGAAAGCTATTTCTACAACGTATAGTGGATCTACTTTATGTTTATCGACTTCCAAATTGCTCTTGTCCCAGCTCACGAAGAAAAGATACAACACGTAGTTTCAGATGTATTTATATCATTTCTTCTTTTCTTTTAAAATTTTTCTTTACCTACCTACTCCATTGGGTTCAATTCACCTATTTCAAAAAGGTAATCTTTGAAGGATGGGTGAATTGGAACTATGCTTGCCAAAAGTTTTTTTCTTTCTCCTTTGAGATCATAATATTTTGTAACAAATGAATATTTTGATAATATCTTGGATATTAATCTAATGGCTTCTTCTGTTTCTAAGTTTTTAATTGCCATGGTTGCCATCCCTTTCTTCCCATGCACAGTTAACAAGGTATAATAACAACAACCAAATACTCACTGTAACAAAAATATAACAAAACAGATGCAAAAAACATGTTTTCTACATCCCTAGAGATAAGCATAGACCACTGGGGCTTTATTTATCTAACTATAGCATGTTTTGACCTGTAGTCTTGAAGAGCAATTTTTCTAATTTTCAACACATAAAGAAAGAAAAAATTAGGGAAGTCAGAACACTCAAAGTTATTATTCCAACTCAGGGGCTAATTAGTTTGTAACCAGCCGTGATAATTAATTTTCTTGTTAAGATACAGAAACACCGTTGCACTATGTTTTTGGAGGACTAAATGGATGTTGCTCATAAAACACTGCACAGGTAAGACAGTATAGATGCAGTACCACATTCAACCCAGAGGAGACATGTGACGGGCATCAGGCACAGTGGACCCTCAGTTCCTCAGCTCATCATTTTCAAGTCGGTTTCCTCACTTATAAAAATAGAATCCAGTAGCCCTCCTGTTGCCAGGGTCTGTATTGACGTCCTTGGTTCCTGTTGCCATTGAGGGCCATGCTAATTCCAGTGGTCTGGGCTGCCACCTAGAACCATGTTGGTGTCCAGGGACGATGCTATCACTAGGGCTGTGCCATCTGGGTAGCCTGTGCTGCCACCTGGGGCCATGGTATCATATGGGCCAAGGATGTTGCAGAGGACCATGTCAGGGTCCAAAGTCCTATAGCAGTCAAGGTCTGGATTGGGGTACGTGGCTCCTGTTACCACCGAGGGCTATGAGGATGTCCAGGGTCAAGTCAACCACCTGAGGCCAGGTTGGTATCCAAAGGTCATGATGCAGCTGAAACCATGCAGATCTGAGTGACTTGTACTTCTATCCAATGCCATGGTGACATCAGGGCCAGTCTGCCACTGAGAACCTTGTCTGGGTCCATGCCCCTACTGCAGCCAGTGTCTGCGCTAATGTACGAGGCTCCTGTTACCATCGAAGGCTGTGCAGACACCTGCAGTCTAAGCTCGTGGTGGTGTCCAACAGCCATACTACTTCTGGGAACTGCGCCAATCTGAGAGGCCTGCACTGCTGCCTGGGGCAATGGTGACATCTAGACCTGGCTGCTGCTGCTGTGGACCATGTCTGGGTCTGTGGTCCTACAGCAGCTGGGGTGTGTGCTGAAGTCTGAGTCCCATATTGCCACCAAAGATCACAAAGAAGTCTAGGATGGGGTCCTCAACCTGAGGCCGAGGTGGTGTCCAGGGGCCATGCTGCTGTCAGAACCATCCCAACCTGAGTGGCCAATGTTTCCACCCAGATCCACTGTCATCTGGACCTAAGCTGCTGCTCAGGGCCATGTCTGGGTCCATGGTCTAGCTGCAGCTGGGGTCTGTGTTAATGTCTATGGTCTGGGCCACCTCAGGGGGTCATAGGATGGTGTGGGAGAATTGTCTATATTCTGTCAATCATGTTATAAATAAACACTGATTGGCCAGGCAGGAAATATAGGTGGGAAAACCAGACAGGAAGTAGAATTGATGTAATGAGAAAAGGAGAATTCTGGGAAGGAGGAAGTTGATTCCCCCCCACTCCTGCCCAGACCACCGAAGCAGCAGGATGTGATCTGCCTAACTGAAAAAGGTACTGAGCCACATGGGTAACATAGATCAGAAAAATGGGTTAACCAAGATGTGAGAGTTAGCCAGTGAGAGTCTAGAGCTAATGGGCTAATCAGCTTTATAACTTATAGAGATCTCGGTGTGATTTTTTGGGGGGCTTGCCAGCTGTGGGGTACCAGGCAGGACAAAAACCCCAACAACAAGCCAGGCTCCCTTCATGTTACAATAGGAATCATGTGAGAAGAAATCAGAGAGCCATGCTCGGCCAGCCCCACCCTTTACTGGCCCAGGGAAAACGCCTTGCACCTGGCTGGACACTGCACCAAGAGAGCTGGTCCAGACTCTCACAGGGGAGCTGGCCCTGCATTCAAGAGAGATGGCCCCACTCCTCACCACAGACAAGAGTAAACCAACCCTGAGGGTAGGGGTGTAGGGGAACTGACTCTGCCCCCTTGCCTGAGGTGGGTAGCCCCAGTGGTTTGGACTGACAGCTCAGCTACTACCCACAGCCACCCTAACATCAACCCCAATAGGATCTGCTGGAGCTCCTGAAGAGACTAGTGATGTGGGAGTGTCATATATCAATCTGTTGATTTCATTGGTTAAGCAATAAAGAAACTGCTTGGCCCTCATAGGTTAAAACATAGGTGGGAGGAATAAACAGAATAGCATACTGGGAGGAAGAGGAAGTGAGCTCAGACTCGACAGCTCTGCCCTCTAGAGCAGAGAAGCCATGCTCCAGTCTCCCGGACAGACGTGAGCCATGAAGCTCCAATCCAAGATGGACGTAGGCTAGAATCTTCCCGGTAAGCGCACCTTGGGGTGCTTACACACACTATTAGAAATGGGCTAGTCCAGGTGCGAGAATTAGCCTAGAAGAGGCTAGATAGAAATGGGCCAAGCAGCATTTAAATGAATACAGTTTGTGTGTTGTTATTTCGGGCATAAGCTAGCCGAGCAGGCGGCCGGGGTGTTGGGGACGCAGCCCCAGCCGCCCTTATTTCTACAGACTAGTCCTGTAGAGCAATACCCACAGGATCTCCATGACTCCGGGCAGCTGCAGGATGTCCCAGAGGAGTTCTGGTAAGGATCCAGTGATAATAGTGTACCAGAAACCAGAGGCCTTGAACCAGACCTGTGACTCGTTGCAATGAATGTTTGCTAGTAAAACTGATTGGAGAAAAAGGTGTCCTCTGTGACACTGAGGCCCCAGTGACACCAGGAGAATGAAGAGGTGCTGGAGAGTCAGGAAAGGACAGCTGAAAGGTCTGGGTTTTGTTTGTTTGTTTGTTTTTGTTCATTTGCGTTCTTTCTTTGTTTTAGTTTGAATTGATTTAAAAAAAAAACTTTTCCTTTGTGGGGGCACTGCAGGGATGAGGGGAGGATATGGAGGGACCTGGAGGTGAGCAAAATTAGGGTACATGATGTGAAACTGCCAATGAATCAATAAAGAAGTTAAAATTTTAAGAAAAAATTAAATCCCTGCTCAAACAAATCTATGCTCAGTGCAATTATAACCAACAGGCAAAGGATTTCTTTGTTTCTTGTGACATGTTAATTTGACATTTATCAAAACAGAGGTTCAACAATCACATAAACTAGAACAGATTCTAAATATATAAAACATTATAAAATAGAATTGTACAAGTACTGGAGGAACTGACTGGGTACATGTTCAAAACATAGAAGAAAATTCTAGACGTTAAAACAAGGAAGCAGACAGGCTACAGCCCTTGGGACCCAGAGAAAGACAGAAGAGGAATTACCCGGTTTCTTGAGCTTCCCTTTTGCCCAATACATATACCTAGAGCTGGGGAGACTGGAAACCCCAAGGACTGATGGGAGCAGATGGAACAAGAAGAAAACGCCTTTCCTCTGGAGCCCAGTGACAAAATGGTAACCAGACAGGAAATAACAGTCTTCTTCCCATACAATGAGATGAGAAATTCAGGATTTGACACCATCCAGGAACTCACCAGCACAATCCAATTGGGGCACCTAGAGTTTACAGTCACCAGGCTACAGGATGGTTTCATAAGTGCCCTGTCGGAGTGCTGTCTGAGAAGACTAAAGGAAGCCTGGGACTTCCCTGTGCACTTAGTAGTAAAAAACATATCAAACCTCATATATTGGTGGATATGTAGTACCCTTGTCCTGCCGGGTGGATCTCAGCAGAGCCCTGGCGGGAACCTTAATTTCTTCTGAGCAGCAGTGGGTATATGAAGCCTCTACCCAAGTGGTATCTGTGGAGGCTGAGTCGGGAAGATGGCCTTCCAGTCTAGCAGTAATGAGTGATACCACACCCCTCTGGCAGTGCAGGTTCAAAGAAGGCCAGGGACTCTTGGCTGCATGGTAACCCCCACTCGTCATTCATTGCTGAAGTCCTAAGGCCAGGACCTTTAAATGGCACCTTTACCACGTGGGGAAACAATAAAAACAATGGTATATTTCCAAAACTACCTAGAAGAAAAGGAACACACGTTTTTCAAATGGTAAAAGAGAAAACAAAAACTACCCCCAAAACAATAAAAAACCCTGTTTACCTCAAATTCTGTTTCCAGCCAAAACAAAAAATAAAAGTTTTGGAGTTAGGAGGAAATCAAGATAATTTCACCACAAAAATAACTGAGAAAATGTGTGACAGTGGGCCATTCAGAACGGCTAGAGAGAGGCTTAAGCCTTTAAGAGTCTGTACCTCATTGTTTGTCATAGCCAAAATCTGGAAACAACCTAAATGTCCCTTGACCGAAGAATAGATAAGGAAAATGTGGTATATTTACACAATGGAGTACTACACAGCAGAAAAATAATGACATCTTAAATTTTGCAGAAAAATAGATAGAGCTATAAATTATTTTTTGAGTGAGGTAACCAGACACAGAAAAACAATTATCGCATGTACTCACTCATAAGTGGTTTTTAAACATAAAGCAAAGAAAATCAGCCTACAAATCACAATCCCAGAGAACTTAGACAACAATGAGGACACTAAGTGAGACTTACATAGATCTAATCTACATGGGAAGTAGAAAAAAGACAAGATCTCCTGAGTAAATTGGGAGCATGGGGACCTTGGGAGAGGGTTGAAGGGGGAGGGGAGATGCAGGGAGGGAAGCAGAGAAAGATGTAGAGCTCAATAAAAATCAATAAAAATGTTGCCTCCCAGTGCTTTCTAGCAGCACTGAGAATATATATATACACACCACTCCCAAGTTACATTCCCAGCTCCCACATAGAAGGCTCCCAACTACCTATCTCTCTTTAGCTCCAGGGATCTGATGCCTTTGGCCTCCACAGGCACCTGTACTCATTTGTACAAACACCCTACACAGGCACAGGCACACACACAAAAGAAACAATAAAATTAAGGGCTGGAGAGATGGCTCAGCAGCTGGAAGCTCTGGCTGCTCTTGTAGAGGACCTGGGTTCAATGTGCATTAACCACATGGCGATTCACAACCCTCTCTAAGTCCAGATCCTGGGAATCCAGTGCCCTCCTCTAACCTCCAGGGCACAGCATACACTACTTTACTTCTTCCTTTCCCATTTGTGGCCTTGTTGTGTCTTTCTGTTGTCTAACTGCCCTAAGACTTTAACATGATATTGAATTGGATTTTTTAAAAAAGTGGACACATAATACATGTGCCAAAGCACTTAAGCACATAAAAGTAAATAATCTTTTAAAATTTTGAGTTAATTAAAATTTAAAATGAAAGTACTTGCTATTGTAGCCATTATACATCAATTTTTCTAATTCGTAAACATGGGAACTTCATTCTATTTTCTAGTATCTTCTTCCATTTCTTTTTACAGTGTTTTAAAGTTTTTGTTGTAGAGCTTTTCCAGCTCTTTGGTTGGAATTATTTGAAGATTTTTTTGAGTGTAGCTTTTAAAAATTTCTTTCTCAGCATCTTTCTTCTTAGCGTATAACACAGCTACTGAGTTTTGTATGTTAGTTTGTATCCTGAAATTTTGCCAAAGGTGTTTTTAGATATAAGAATGTGTTTGTCTTCAGGGTCTCCTATGGGTAGAATCATGTCATGAACAAATACAGATATGTTTATGTCTTTGCCTCTTCTTACTGTTGTCTAATTGCCCTAGTAAAGACTTCAACACTATAATAAATAAGAGTGGAGAAATAAACACCCTCATCTTATTCCCAATTTTGATAGAACTACATTCGGTTTTCCCCATATATTGTAATGTTAACTGTATGATCATCGTATGTAGCACTTATGTTGAGTTATGATTCCTCTATTTCTAGTTTCTTCAGGTGTTTTTTATGAAAAAAAAGGAATGTTGGATTTTGTGAAAAAGATTTCTCTACATCTATTGAAATGATCATATGATTTCTGTTTATTTATGTGACCCATTATATTTATTGATTTGCATATATTAAACTGCCCCCATGTCTTTGGAATGAAGCTAACTTGGTCATGTTGAATGACTTTTCTGATGTATTGTGAGTTTGTTTTGCAAATATTTTACTGAGAATTTTTAAAATTTTTGTTCACTGGGGAGATTGTCCTGTAATTTTCTTTTTGTTGTGCCTTTATTTGGCTTAGCCATCGGAGTTATGGCGTCTTTGTGAAGAGTTATGAAACATTTCTCGCCTTTCTACTTTATGGAGTAGTTGGAGAAGCATTAATAAGTTAGCTCCTCTTTAAAAGTCTCATGAAATCCATTAGTGACTATGTTGGGGAAGCTTTTTATTATACTTCAATGCTACTGCTTGCTATAAATCTGTTTAGGTTGTTTAATTTTCATTTAACTTTGGCAAGTCATATGAATCTAAGAACTCATCCATTTCTTTTAGAATTTTCCAAGTTGTTGGAATTAAAGTTTTTAAGATGTGTGTCAACTACATTGATATCTGCTGTGATGTCTTCATTTTCATTTCCAGTTTTGTGAATTTGTGGCACTTTATTTAGGTCATTTTGGTGATAGACTTGATGATTTTGTCTTTTCAAAAACTAGCATTATTTCCTTGATCCTTTGTAAAAAATTTTTGCCCTTTACAGAAATGAGGAAAATAAACAAACAAAAACAAACTTAAAATTTTCAGGAAAGCACAACAGATTCCAGACAGTCAAAGAAATTCTGAGCAAAAAGAAAAAAAAAATTTTTTAAATCTTGAAGCTATCGCCATAGCTGCTTTCAAGTTATACTACAGAGTCACAGTAACAAAAACAGCAGTGTACTGGTATAAAAACAAACATGTAAGAACAGTGGGGTAGAATAAAAGATCCATATAGAAAAACAACTACAACCACTTGATTTTTGACAGAGACAGAAAAGCAAAGGTATTGAAGAAAAGATAGCCTCATGTTGTTTTGGTTACTTTCTATCACCATGATTAAAACACCATGGTCAAAGCAACTTGGGGAGAAAAGGGTTTTTCTGACTTATACACCTAATCACAATCTGTCATGAAGGGAACTCAAGACAGGAACCTAGAGTCAGGAACTGAAGCAGAGGCCATGGAGGAATGCTGCTCATTGGCTTACTCATCTTGCTGCTTTCTTACACAGCCCAATACCACCGTTGAGAGTAGAACCATGCACAGTAGGTTGGGCTCTCTAGCATCAGTCATTAAGACAATACCTCTACAGTTTTTCCTACAGACCAATCTGATAGAAGCATTTTCTCAAGTGAGGTTCCCTTTTCCTAGATGACTCTAACTTGTGTCAAGTTGTCAAAAAACTATTCAGTATGCATGTCCACTTGGAAAAGAATAAAATCAACCATTATGTCTCACTCTCAACAAAATTAAACTCAAATTCATCAAAAATTTTAATTTAAGGCCTGAAACTGATAGGGAAAAACTGACAGGAAAAAATACTTCAATATGCAAGTATAGGTAAAGACTTTCTCACTAGAACTTCAGTGGACCTGGAAATCACGTTAAAAATTTACAAATGGGACTTGATGAAATTAGAAGTTTTTGTATAACAAAGGAAACAATCAAGTGAAGAAACAACCTAAAAATGGGGGGAAAAATTGCTAGCTATGCTCCTGATGGAAATTAATATTTTGATTATAAGACTTCAAACAACCCAGTCAATACATGGACTCATAAAATGAATGAAAAGTTCTCAAAGGATGAAGTAAAATGGATAATAAACATACTTAGAATGTTCGCCATCACAGACATTAAAGAAATGCAAATTAAAACTACACTCAATCTGCTTCTCACCTCAGCTGGAATGACAATCATTAAAAGAAAATGGCAAGTGCTAATGAGGATGTAGACAAAAGGAGTCCCTGATACAATGTTGATGTGAATGCAAATTAGTCCAGACACTATGGAAATCAATATGGAGGATCCTCAAAAAACTAAAAACATATCTAGAATATGACCCAGCTATATCACCCTGTGCATTTACCCAAAGGATGCAAGGTCAACATGTGGCTGAATGTCAGTGTCATTGCATCACAATGGCCAAGTCAATGCATGTCAACAGAGAAACTCAGGTGAACTGTACAGTCTCTCTTCTCCCTCTGTCCCCTCAAATCTAGTACCCCAGTCTCATCCCCAGATCTGCAGCAAGACACCTGAGGTAGCCTTCTCTGCCCCTCCCGTTCCCATCTCTATGGATCCCACAGATCTTCCTCTTCTAAATCCCCTGGCCCGTCTTGTTGCTTTGTTTCAGCCCCCACCCCAGAAGAATCCTTGCTAACCCAAGGACCGCTCCACTCAGGCCAATGAGTAATCCCACAGCAGATCCACACCTCCCCTTCTTCTTCCCATCCAATCCCCCAGTCTCATCATTGTACCTGATGTGGGAGTGATTTCTTATTAATAAAGAAACTGCCTAGGCCCATTTGATAGGCCAACCCTTAGGTAGGCGGAGAAAACAGAACAGGATTCTGGGGGAAAAAAGCTGAGTCGGGGAGTCGCCATGATGCTCCCACTCCAGCCAGATGCAGGTTAAGATCTTTCCTGGTAAGCGCACCTCGTGGTGTTACAGGGATATTAGAAATGGGTTAGATCGATATGTAAGAGCTAGCCAATAAGAGGCTACAGATAACGGGCCCGGCAATGTGTAAATGAATACCGTTTCTGTGTAATTATTTCGGGTACAAAGCTAGCCATGTGGGCGGCCGGGTGCTGGGGACGCAGCCCAGCCGCCCCTGTTACAACATGTACCCATGCTTACACAATGCAGACATGAATGAGCCAACCACTAGTGTATACTTGGTTTTGTTGTCCACTACCTCTGCACAATGTAGACATCAAGAGAAGCTGGGTGGAGAAGGTACACAGGGTCTCCCTGATAATATTTTTAAAAAAATTTATTTCAACCTTTAATTGTTCCCAAATAAAGATGTTTTCAAGAAAAAAACTATATAAAATAAAAGAATGAAACTATTTATGAGTTTATTGAATGTACTGCACTGGGTAGGTTAAAAAAAGGAAATGACCTTATATTTTTCCTCAACGACCCCTAAGCAAGCTCCATGGGCTTTTCTCTCTTTACCTGCTTTGTCAGGGTATTGAACAGATACCTGTCCTTTAAGGACGTTTGGGAGTCTTGTGTCGTATTAAGAAGTCTAGTCCACAGTAACTTAAAACTTTAGTTTCTTATTTCCTCTGTCCCCTACCTCCCACCGCCATGTTGGGCCTGGCCAGACTCCTCAATTCTGTTGAGTCAAGGTCAGCTGGAGGAGGAAGTAATGAGATACAGAATGGTTCTAACAGAAGCACCAAATATCCTTTGTGGTATAACCAGTGCTGGCATTGGTACACACTTAGTAATAGAAGACTCTCTGGTATGGCAAACACCAAAGTTCTGTGCTATTCTAATGCTATCACTTTAATTTGGTAGAAAGCCAAACTCTAGGCCCGACTTATAAAGTCATCTGCACAATCCTCACTGCCCTCGATGGTGTCCCTTTAGCTGCTGCTCTCCAGCACTGACTGAATGGCTGCCCATCTCATCCTCTGGGTCCCTCAGCTAGAAAACGACCCAGGAAGGCTTAGGATGGTATCCTTTCTTTCTCTCCAACAGGAAAGAGCAGTGAAGAAGGAAGGTCTCCATGCTTTGGGAGGGGCCCGTTTGTCCCCGCCTTTAGCAGTAGCAGCATTTCCATGCTCCAATTCTTCCATGTGGTTATAAGGTGTACCAGTTATTTGTCTCACGATCTCCTGTGACATTTTGCATTCTCTCTCTCTTTTTTTTAAATCTAGTCTTTTTAAAAAACAAACAGAAAACCTTTTATTTTGAAACAATTGCAGATCTATATGAACTTTTAAAAATATTATGAAAACAGTTCTGTGTACCTGGCCTGCTTGTCTCGGGAAACAACAGGAGGTTGAACTCAAGACACAGTTTCCTGAGATGCATACTGCTGTGAACTCAATGTGACTAGGGAGATCATCTGAGTGAATGGACTTGATTCCTGGCTTTGCCATCGAGTGCTCACGGATGCTTCCAGCTCACACACACCCTTCTAGCCTACATTTTGCTCACCTGGAAAGTATAGAGACAAATACCTTAGTGAGAATGATCGTGGTCCAGAGAATGCTGATACCCTACAGGAGGTTTCTAAGTCACAATTTTGGAGGAGAAAAAGCTTTCTGACAAAAAAAAAATGACATATTTTTTTTTTCTGCCATTCTCGATGTAATCCAGTAAAGACTTCTAACCACTCTGCGCTCCTTCCGGCAGAGACCATTCCAAGGGCACGCAGGAAGAAAGCTAGAACCGGCCCGATTCTGAGCCATGCCCTCTTCTAATCGCATAGTCTTCCCCCTGACTTCACATGAGGATTTTATCCTTCTATGCTCTTTATATACATTTGAATATGTTTCTGTTTTAAAGAGCTTCAGACCTGTGGGAGCTTGTTCTAAAAGAAGTGGATGATAAACGCCTCCATATTTTCTATATATAAATGTCAGCAAAGCTTTAAAAAAAAAATCAGGCACAGAGCCTGCCAGGCTTCATCTCTTGGAAATGACAACAGAGGTTGCCTCTGGCTTCAAAGCATCTAATTTGTAAGTTGTTCAACCACTTTGGTAAAGGGCAAGGGGGGGGGGGGGGGGCTGCTGCTGGAAGGGGTTATCCAATCGCATTAGCATTTTCACAGTGACTTAATGAGGATGGATTGTCTTCATTTTACAGCCCATGAAACAGGGGTTCAGAAAGATTAAGCAACTTTTTCAAGGTCATATTAGTTGTTAATAATGAACCGGGAGGAGGAGAAAGCTGGCCTTTTCTGACTGCCAGTCTTAGGCTCTCACTCAAGCTGCAGGAGGCTAATGAGTTAGCCAATAGTAGATAGGAGCACTTTACTAGAAAACAATATAACAAAATGAAACGAATCAGTTAAGTTGTACATCTAGAGAAACCAAGACCAGGATTGAACAATAACCATGGAAGCAAAGGACAAGTGACATCAGATGGATCCATCCATGTCTTCCCCGTTCTGGCTTTAGTTTTTCTCAAGGTCATCTGTATGACTTGGAGTGACATAAAACCTACCCTCCTCCTCAAGTATGGTAAATACACCATGAGAGTTAATACTAATTGTCACTTTGACAGCATCTAGAATCACCTAGAAGACAAACCTCTGGGTATGACTAGGAAGGAGTTTCTAGTCTCAGGTGAGAAGCCCAGACTAAATGTGGACAGCACCATTCCAAGGTATAGGATCTAGACTCATTAAAAAAAGAAAAAGAAAAAGAAAGAAAGAAAGAAAGAAAGAAAGAAAGAAAGAAAGAAAGAAA
>JABTXL010005998.1:962327-986672 GCA_025134845.1 Neodon shergylaensis
AAAGAAAGAAAGAAAGAAAGAAAGAAAGAAAGAAAGAAAGAAAGAAAGAAAGAAAGAAAGAAAGCAACTATGGGGTTTTGCCAAAGCAAAAGCCAACATGTCAGAGAAATATGCTTCTATGGAGCCTGAGGGATATAGTACCTGGGCCTCCCTCCTTCCTATTCATACACAGGAAGCATAAGAATTGAGGAACCTTCTCTCTGGGATAGTGTGTCTTTGTCTGGTTTCCCAGCATGTAAACAAAACTTTTTAACAGAGAGGTAGGTCATAACAAGTAATTGTGGATCGGATAAAAAAGGATGCTGTCATTTCTCTGGCAGGGACGGAGAAGAAAACCAACTGGGCACCAGTATTCATCTCTTCCTGCTTCTCGGTGGCAGAGCTAATGCAAGTAACTGTCTCATATTCTTGCAACCATGACTTCTTCATCCTCAAACTGTGAGCCAAATAACCCTTCTTTCTTAAACTCCTTTGGTCAGATATTTTGACACAGAAATGAGAAAAATAATTAAGACACACATTAAGGGTCAATCTAGGCTCTGCATCAGCTTCCTGAACTGGGAGAAGGCTGCCAGAGAGGCTGCTATCCTTCTTCTCACTCATAATGTGTAGCAGGAGACACACTGAAGAAACCTATCTTAGGCTTTGTCTTCCATGACACCAGCAGGTTGTAGCAGGCCTTCAGGAGGTCCTTATGGTTTACTTCATTTGATTGCCTCTATATCCCTGTATTATTCACAGAACACTGAGAATGCTCCCACCACAATTCAAGGTCCTATTTTCAGTTATTGTTTTTCAACCAGTTTGTACTGTTAATCTTCTTTTAGGCTAGGAATTTCTAAGTCAGCATCAATCTGTGTTTATTAACCTAGATCATACCGCATATGCAAAGTTAAAAAGACACGGCTCTTTGAAGGTAGAAATATGTCTTAAGTTATAGACCATAGACCAGAGTCTGGGTCAGTTAGATTCCTGTCATATAGTTTTTTCCCACTAGTCCAGTGGTCAGTCACTTTATCTGTAGATTTCCAGATGGTAAATATTTTAGGCTGTATGGATCACACTGTGTAATTACACCTACTCAGCTCTGTCCTTATACCACAAAAGTTGCCTCAGACAATTTGTACTTAATAAGCTGGTTGTGTAGCAATTGAACATCATTTATGAAACAAGCAGTTGACCAGATTTGACTGTCTGCTGTGTTTTATCATCATCTAGTAGAGCACAATTGGTTCCTGCATGTCATTGTCCTCAGTTGGCTTTCATATTGCTCTATCACTCCTCCAGAAGCCCGGAGCCAAAGCACCTGTCTGCCTTTCCCTTTCCTGACAGTGCTGTTCTGGAAAAGAATCAGAACTCTAACATCAGTACTGAATTCTACCTCTGTCTGCTATCAGAGTAAAATTTATTATATTCAGAAAAGCAAGCAAGATCCTTCCAAAGGAGGAACTACATATGTACTGAGAGACAATGCATGAGGATGAGGGAGTGCTCCAGAAGGTTCTTATTTGCATCATGGCTCTAACAGTCAAATTCTTGGAGAACAAGAGGACTTGGGGCTCTGAGCCAGGATGTGCAACAACTGGCATCTTTTTGGTCAACCTGGACTAAGCACTTAAAGAATCTGAAGGACAGAGAGCAAGACCCAAAGCATGACATCTTTTAGGACACATGCCAACTCTGGAACATTCCACTTTCCTACTGTTATCTTCTCCATGAAGACCTGATAGACTGACCAACTAGATTAGTTTGCCCCCCTTCCCTCTGCAGGATCCTCCCTGAACATTGTTTTTATCTACTGTGAGTCAGATGCTATTCTGAGTACTGGAGGAATGCCATGTAATAAAACAGAATCTCTGCTGCCATGAAATAATATTTAGTTGGAGAAAAGGAGAGACAAAAGCAAATGAATAGATCTGTTATACTTTGTTGTTTTATGGTAATTATAGTCTGTGTTTCCAAGTTGATGTTTTCAGTTCCATGTCCTCTTGAGGGAAAAAATGATGTGTGTTCACATCATAGAAGAAAAAGAAAAGACAAACTTTCTCATTCAGTCTCTCCAGAAGTCACTAACAAATTCGTGAGGGCAATCTCTCAGGACCTAACCACCACCTAAAGGTTGGACATCTTAGTATTATATTTTTTCAAATCTTTAAATGATTTATTTTTATTTTGTGTGTGTGACTACTTTGATTGCATGTTTGTTAGTGTATAGAATGTGTGCCTGTAGAGGCAAGAAGAACATATTGTATCCCATCTTAGTTAGGTTGTTGTTGCTGCTGTAAACAGACACCGTGGCCATGGCAATTCTTATGAAGGAAAAATATTTTTGGGTGGCTTACGTTTTCAGAGGTTTAGTTCACTATTATGGGGCAACACTGTGATGTTAGCAGACATGGTACTGAAGACAGCTGAGA
The DNA here is from genome assembly GCA_025134845.1 of Neodon shergylaensis. Classification (NCBI taxonomy): domain Eukaryota; kingdom Metazoa; phylum Chordata; class Mammalia; order Rodentia; family Cricetidae; genus Neodon; species Neodon shergylaensis. Next base: position 964,745 of record JABTXL010005998.1, read on the forward strand.
TTCCTACATCTTGACTTGCAGGCAGTTGGAAATAGTCTGTCTTACTGGGAGTAGCTTGAGTATAGGAGACCTCAAAGCCCACCCCCATAGTCATACACTTCCTCCAACAAGGCCACACCTACTGCAACAAAGACACACCTCCTAATAGTGCCACTCCCTTTGGGGACTATTTTCTTTCAAACCAACACAGATCCCCTAGAACTGGAGTAAGAGACAGTTGTGAGTCGCCATGTGGGGATCAAAATTAAGCTAAAGTCCTCTGAAAGAGCAACCAGTGCTCTTTGCCACTGAGCTATCTTTCCAACCCCTTAATATTAATGGTTTTGTTGTTACTGTTATACATACATACATATATTGATATTATAATTACATCATTTCCTCTTTCCCTTCCTTCCCTTCAATCCCTCTAATACACTCTAATATATTCCCTTGCTCTCTCCCAATTATCTATCATCTATCTATCTATCTATCTATCTATCTATCTATCTATCTATCTATCTTTCTATTCATGGAATATATAATATGTATTTCTAAATATATAAATAGAACCCACTCATTTCGCATATAAATAGAACCTAAGCATGTTATATAATGGTGCTGACAGAGGTTTTCTGTTCTGCTTGGTCCCACAGCCATTTAGTCCCAAATAAATCTCACAGAGGTCTACACTAATTATAAACTTATTGACCTAGTATCTCAGACTGCTTACTAATTCTTATAACTTATATTAGTCCACAATTCTTGTCTGTGTTAGCCACATGGCTTGGTACCTTTTTGGCAAGGCAGTAACATCTTGCATCCTCTGCATCTGGGTCATGATTGTAGACTGAAACTTCCCTCTTCCCAGAATTCTCTTTGTCCCACCTCTACTTCCTGTCTGGCTACTGGATAACAGGATAAAAGATCATTGTCCCAGAGCATAATGGCACTTGTATGTATATGTTTTCAGGGATATTAAGTTTTAATATTTTAATATGAATTTTGGAGCAGATATCAATACTTATATGAGAAAGGGAGGAAAGTACTAAGGAAGTCAAGCTTTACTAGTTCTTGGAAGGGACCTGGGATTTTATATCAAATGGGAGATACTGGGCTTTGGGTTTTGATAACAGGAGGGTCATACCATGATAGGAGTTTTACAGGATTAGCCTGGCTCAGTTTTGTAGTGGGGTAGAGGGAAAGGAAGCAATGACAGAAATGAGAGCCTCATCAGGACACCATTACCATAGTGCAGAGAGGCGATATAGATGGTTTGATGGTGGCTATGGGGATGGCGAGAGGTGACCAGATTCAGAGACACTGTCTCAGTTGCTCGTTTTATTGTTGTGACAGAAGATGGACAAAAGCAGTTTAAAGAGAAAGGGTTTGTACCGGCTTACAATTCCCAAGCCATGAGGCAAAATATAAATAAATATAAATTGGTTAGTTTAAGTTACAAGAGCTAGTGGGACAAGCCTAGGCTAAAGGCCAAGCTTTCATAATTAATAATAAGTCTCTGTGTTGTTTCTTTGAGCTGCTGGCCCAAAGGAAAAGAATCCATCTATATACGACAGCCCATGTGGGGGCTAGAATATCCTAACCCAAAGCCTGAGAAAGCTAAGAAAAGTTCCGGACAAAGAGCCAGATATGTGTTTCTAGGCCTGCAGTCTCTCTGGCAACCAGGTGCTTGGCATACAGAGGTGCCACTACTGCCTGCTGCTTGTGGACAGTAGTCAGCTTCTGGTGCCATGTACAAGCAAAATGTGCTAAGCTGATCACATGCTGGCTGACATGGCAGTTTAAGACTTGTCTTACATTTATAGAACACTGAAGTATTCAGTAAAGACAGATGTAGGCAGAAAAAAAACCCTCTAACAGGTTACAGTGTGTTTAAAAATGCATAAAGGCTTAAAAAAAGAAAAAAATGGGTATAGATAGTAGACTCTGTCTACTTTCTCTATATATCTTTTCCAACCTGGCTATATTCTGTTAAACCATTGGCTGAAAGCAGCTTCTTTATTCATTAACCAATAAAAGCAACACATATACAGAAGGACTTCCTGCACCAAATGATACTGTGTAGCCCAGATGATCCAGCCTCTCTGGGTGCCTCTGCTGCACTTTCCTCAGAGTTCTATACCGAGAACAGCTTCAAGGCTGCTGACTGAGATGGTCCAGCCTCACAGACTACTCTTGCTAGGACTACAGATAAGTCTTACGTTTTCCCATTGTACAGAGACCAGAAAACAATTGTTATGACAGGTTTTCCCAGGACTTAACCATTATCTCAATTTTCTCATGTTCCCTAAAGATGCCATTACCCCCAGACAACAGAAAGTAGTCTACAGAATATGATGCCCACATACCCAAAAGACAGGGTGTATGGTTTTCAGTCATATGATGGGTTATAAATGTTTGTAATTGTTTAGGGGTATTTATGACAAAGTTGTTATTGACCATGGGCAGAAAAAAAATCTGGACACAGGACATTTACTAGATTCATGGATCTCTTTTTGAAGGGAAAAAAGAGGGATATAATATAGAAATGATGGGATAAAAGGATAGATTTTTGAAACTACTTTTGAGCAATCATTTTGTAGGCTGATGCAAATTGAAGTTTATTTTTGTTATACTGTATATATATGTCTCTATTTGTCTAAGGTATTGTACCTATTCAGCTCATTTAAAAAGGTAATGTAAAATTTTATCTTTGTTTAAAAAGGTAATGTAAAATTTTATCTTTGAAAGCTATTTAGGATAATAAGTACAAGTTAATATTTATCTATAATAATCACATTTATAACCATGTTAGGTATGTTTTCAAGATCATACAGAGGTATATTTTAGATAGGTCATCTTCAAATACTTCAAAAGACCTACAGAATATGACTTTTAAAATATTTTAATAACATAAGGCTTTTCATGATAGTGAGACACATCTGCTCCTGGCAGCACCAATCTTCAAAAAAGGATAATGGGCATCAGAGAAATTTCATATGGAGTTTGTTGCCTTTGTGGCAATAGTTAGCAATTTTGGCAAGAAACTGTCCTTGCCTTGACTACTGACAGTATGACAAGCAGGACACAAAAAAAGTGACTGCCAAACTTTGCCAAGACAGGGTAGGACATTCCTCCAAAATTACCAGATTCGCAGAAAAGTCTATCAGGTATTCTAAGCATATAGCCCAAAGGTGAATGCCCCAACCATTATAGAGAAATCTTGAGTGACTGTTCAGGCAGCTAGCCATTTCTGTCATTTCTATAGCTTTGGAAGTTGCTTGCTCTGCACTTCCTATTTACTCAACTAATATTATTTCCTTCTTGGGTCTTTGAGAGAGTTGAAGATGAGATAGTCTTAGTTACAGTTTTCTTTGTTACCAAATTCAAAAGAGAAACTCACAAAAGAGGTTTAAAATGTATAAGGCTTAGAGACATAAAAGCTTAAATTGTTTTTCTAAAAAATATTTGAGGTCTAAAAATATAATCTGGGGGTGTTGATAAAAAGTAGTATAAAAAGTAAATTGGTTATAAACTTTGGACTCACAAAGAAAAAATAGATAATGGAATATTTTCTCTGAATTTGTCTAATGTAAAATGACTGGGCATTGTGAATATAATTCTTAATTGATAATTATTCTTATGTTTTACAGTTTTATTATGTTAGAGTTAAAGATGTTTCCTTTTATATAGACAAAAAGAGGGAAATGTTATGGAATAATCTTTTTGTACACTGTGAAGATTTGTCTTTGCCAATGCACCTTCTGATTGGTTTAATAAAGAGCTGAATAGCCAATAGCTAGGCAGGAAGAGGTTAGCCAGGTCTGGGCAGAGAGAGGAGAGGAGATGAATCTAGGCACATTAGAGATGCAAGGAGATGGAAAGGAAACAGGAGGTATAAGATGGAAGAGAGGTAAAAGCCATGATTAATATAAATGAGTTAATTTAAGTTATAAGAGCTAGTAGGCCAAGTTTTATAATTAATAATAAGTCTCTGTAACATTTTTTGTAGCTAGCCACCCAAAGAAAAATTCATCTACAGGCCATCATGGCTGTAAAGGTATGTTGGCAAGAGAAGAAGGAAACTGGTCACAGAATGGTGAATATTTGTATATTTTCCACTTTATTCATTTAGGAATCTCAGCACATAGACTGGTACCAACCACATTTAAAGTGGCACTTCCCAGGCAATCCCTCACAGATATATCCAGAGGTTTATTTCCATGGTGAATCTAAATTCTACTAAGTTCTCATTCAGTAGTGACCATCACTGGTATATTTTAAAAATTAGACTCCCAATAAGTTACACATGACTGGAATGTGGGGTGGTGATAAAGCACAGTCAAGGATGACTCTTAGATATTGCTATCTCTCATATCTCCTCACAAGACCTTTTCTTCCAACAGTTGCTATGGCAACTGAATCCATGGGTATGGGCATCCAGTACCTCACATCTACAGCTTCCATTTCTTATCCCCCACATGAGGGCTCTGTGGCCACTCTATAAAACCCTTTCCTTTCCAGACACTAGTTAGCTATTCAAATACCTGTAAAACCACGTAAGACCCAGGAAGTTAACCCCTCAGAGGTTATTTAAGTGAAAGTTTGGTAATAGAAGGATAATGCTATCAGCCCAGCTCTTTAAAGAGTGTGAACCCCCCAGACCCAATCCCCATATACACTCCAGTGAGACTGAACTTACCAGTTTAATCATACACTTCCAGATTGCATGTGTTGCTTCCCATTTCACTCCTCCTAGTGTCTGTCCATTGTCCCTTGGGTTCCCTTCCAAAAGGAAACTCAAACTCCCAGAATATCAAGTTCTTTTTATGGACATGAAAGTCTGAGATGTTCATTAGCTCCAAGTAAAGGGCTGATGTATGCCCAGTGGTGCAGGGCTGGCCTAATACATGTGGGACCTTGTGATTCAACATGCAAACACACACACACAAACACACACACACACATTTCCAGGTGGCAAAGAGGCTGTCAGATATACCTGAGTCTGGAGTTCAGAACCAGTGTGTAGAACAGGCTACTCATCTTCAAAGGTCCCTTTATTGGCAAATGGTTGGGACCCTACTCTCACTGGCTCCAGCAACAAGGTGGCCTCTCCATCTCCCACTCCCTTCACAGGTGATCCTTCCTGCACAACAAAAGGAGAGGAACGCAACACACCAGCAGAGGAAGGGATCAGTGTTCTGTGCTTCATGATGACACGTTTCTCTCTCCTCATGGTGTTCTAGCTCCAATGGCTTTGTGTTCTCACAGCAGAGCACAGTCATATTAGCATGAAAGCTGGCGTAAGGTCAGCATGGCCACCGTCCACGTACAGAGGACATATCTGCTGGAAGCCTTTCCCATTGGCTAAGATACCCTCGGAACTGTGAGAGAAGGAGACTGAAAAGTGAGCTGAGATGCTGTTGGGAGGAGAAAAGAAGGGAGAAGGAGCACTGTGGTCCCCGAGCTTTCATAGCTCTCCTTACAGTCCCCCATCCCATCCTAGCCTGAGCCCTGATTTTCAAGGCACTGCCGGGGCAGGATGTGGCTTTTGTTTTCCTTTCTATTTAATCTGCTCAAATAAAAACTGTTATGCATCCCCATGCTTCGGGCATTCTTTGCTATCCCCATTAGGAAAATTCACCCATAAAAGCATTAGATTCGCCTGCATTGTATGCAGAAATCTGAAATACCATCTTTTGTGCGAAGGATAAAAATTCACCCTGGGGTACCAATTTTAATAAGGCTTAATTAGACCAATTTGTAGTAAGCTGAGGTTTCCAGTCTGCAATTTGACAAGCAGCTTGAGCTATTTCACTACATTCTTACACTCATGAATTTCTGTGTCTCAAACAAAAGGTCAAATGGAACATAAAATTCTATCCAAAGAACCCCTGGTGGTGTAGTGAATTTGCTGTCATACGTGTGTGTGCTTCATTTTGTTTTGCTTTTAAAAATGGCATTGTTGATGCAGAAAGGATGGTGGTGAGGGAACTGCTAAGTCAGGTCCTCCCGCAGTACCCAGCAAAGCACAGGAAGGCACACAGGATGGGCTCTCTCCTATGCAGATCTTGACAGGAGCACAAGAGCCCTCTATGGGGCTGGCAAGTGTCTTCACAGCCTGCACACCACAGAACACTGACAGCTGAAATGGACAAGAACAAGGATGCAAGATAGGCCACCTTACCTTGGAAGGGCAAATACATTTTATATATTACTACCTTACTGTGACCATGATAAAATATTTCAAATAATCAACTTTTAAAGGAAAATGCTTATTTGGGTCTGTCATTTAGGAGGCTGGAGCCTCCAAGCTCTGTTGTTTTGAGTCTGATGGAAATCGGTCTCCTAGCAGAGGATATAGCAGCTAACTGTAGGTCCAGAAAGAAAAAAAGAAAGGCTCTGGGGTCCCACCCTCCACAAAGACACAAAAATGTCAGATATCCCACTAGTCCCTACCACTTAAACATTTCATCACCTCCAATATAACCCACTTAAGAGACTAATATTGTCACAAATTGAAGCTTTCAGGGCCATTCAAGACCCAAACTACTACAGCCTGTATTCTCCCTGGTCTGAAAAACTATTTTTTGCCATTATATCTTAAAATGCACAGCACAATTGATGTCACCAAGATGCCCTTTGATGGCCTGTCTCTGACATCTCATCCGGGAACATGATCAGGAGAAGCTTTTAATATTCACTCATCTTCCTGCAGGGAAAAACTGAGGTCATGTGACATGAAAAATGGGACGTGAGTCAGAAGCAAGAGAAAGCAGAGCTAAATAATACTTTTTTTCCTGTGAATTCTAGACCTTTCTCCTCAGAGTGGAGTTTTGACTGTTGGATGAGTCTCAAAGGGTCCACAGCAAGCAGATCCTGCCATCAATGCTGGTCCACGGGGTGGTACACATACCAAGTCTGCATTGCTGGGAGCTACTACAGGTTTACCAGACCTCTTAATAGTTCCCTTTCCTGTATACATCATCTAAATGCCCAGATTAAACTGAAACACTGGTTAAAGATGTTCAATGTTGAAGACACAAGAAAACAAAAACCCGTGGTACTTTATTCTGATAACGTAGAGACCTCCTAAGACCTCAAGTAGATTGCCAGCAAATGGCTCTTGAAGAAGAGGGTGTATTTTAACAAAACAATGTTTTTGACAAAATGTCAGAAAAGAACTAAAGCCTAATTTGCTGCCAAGAGGGAGAGCAGCTTGGAAGTGGTGCAGTAGAGGACAGAGGAAAACACTGGAGACTCCTTCTGAGGAGAAGAATAGCAAAGGAAAGGCCGTGTGCAGAGGTCCAGGAAGGGCACTGAGAGGCAGGAAGCACAATCTAACAGCTGACGTGAAAAACACTCCTATCTGGGCAATGGTGGCGCATGCCTTTAATTCCAGCATTCAGAAGGCAGAGGCAGGAGGATCTCTGTGAGTTCAAGGCCAGCCTGGTCTACAGAATGAGTTCCAGGACTCTCTAAAAGAAACCAAACTCAAACTAAAACAAAACAAAGTAAAAAAATTCTTCTACCTTTGTGAACAGTTCTCTAGAAGCTGCACCGTGACTGTTTCTTCCAATGACAGAATTAGTGTTGGCCCCAGACGTTGTATTCTACTTGCTGGTCTCTTCTGGAAACACTAAGATCCTCTTGTCTGTGAGGGAAGTCTGTCTCTATGGGGGGCTCACTTTCTACTCAGAGTAAGGCCAACTCCATAAGATTCCTAGATATCCAGTAGTAACTCCATTGCATGCATGTGCACACCGATGACAATGACCTGCCCACCTGCTCAGTGCCCAGGAGCCAGACATCTAGTCAAACTTGGCTCACACATCTCCAATATTCGTTCCATCACTTTAGTAGGAAGGCCAAACCAGCTGGAAGGGCACCTCACTCCCCAGCAGGCTAGTGCACAGCTTTGATGGAGGGCAGAGACTACATCTTAGACTTTGGGACCCTTCTCACATGAGTCATAAAAGGCATGATATGGATCAGACCATGGAGGACATGGGATCAGAGTCTCCGAACTACATTTCATTGCCTTCCGGTGGCTCGATGGTGACGTAGATAAAGCCATGTCTGTCATAGCCCCTCTCGGGCCAACACAGAACATTTGTGTGGCTGTATCAGTGCGTCTCAGCTGCTTGGGCACCCAGGCTCCTGTCCGGCTTCATTTCATAGTAAAAACATATAATGTTATTCTGTATGGAAGAGCAGAAATGAACGAATGATGTTGCATACATGACAGATATAAAAATGACAAATGCTGTATTATGTGGGACAGGTAACGTGTTCTTATTCAAGCATCTGTACTGGCCTGACCTCGGGGTTTACTTCCTCAGCTGTAGCCACTAAGAGCACCTCCTGTGCACATTCACTAGATGCCCTTTTAAAAGGGCCCTGCCACCTCCCATCCCTCCCTTTTCCTCTGTGTCTGTCTGTCTGTCTGTCTCTCTCCCTCTCTGCTCTTCTATCTCCAGAGGCCGGTCTCCACTCTCCCCTTCCCCCTTTCCTCCTTCATTTTCCTCCAGTAACAAAACCCTCCGCCTGAGCTCTGTGGCATGGCATCTTTTTCTTGCACACTGCTTTTTCTAAATTACAACACTGGTTCCCTGACCGGGAAAGGCTCTTCTGGCATTTATTTTCTGACCACAGGCAGTTTAAGACACGCCACGATCCTAGAACTCGGTCCACGTTCGACAGCCTCACTTCTCTGGATCACTGGGTCCCTTCGCCTATCATGACTGGTGAACCACTTCCCTTTCCCCACCTTTGGCTATTTCACGAGTGAGGACTTGTCTGTCTCTCGAGCACGGTTTCTTGCATTTTGGCTTCATTATAAGCCCCAGTACCAGACAACCACGGCTCCTTCGGTCTCAGAGCCCTTGGCCCCCACCCTTTGCGTGACTACCCACTGGGCGGTCTGTGCCAGCTTCATTTCTCGGACCCCTGAGTCCTTCAGCCCCTGCCCCTTGTTTGACAGATCACTGGGCAGTTTATGCCTTTCTCCTGATCCTCACTTGATTAAAAAGCCATTGGATCTCATTCTGCCTCATTCATGGGAATAAGCCTACCAAAAATCTGCTTCCTGGCATTCTATATCCTGATATTTTACAGGACCTTAGTTAGCAACATCCTGCCAGCCATCCTGATCTCTGTTGCATGCGGCATGTTTGCTCAGTGGCAGAGCTCACCCAAAGGTACCCACTTCACGCTGGGGCCCTGCCCACCTGCTCCACCCTCAACAGATATGCTCTTTTCCATCTGCAACAGATCTGCTTTCCTGCTCACTGGTGGCTTTGCCTTCCATCCAGCATTGTTAACTGGGGCTACCTGCCTCTGACCATTCCCCTGGGTGTGGCTCCTTTCTTGAGCCCAGTTTTCTCCTTACCTTCTGGCTTTTCTCAAAGTCCTGGTACCAGGTGACTGTATCTCTCGGGATCAGAGCCCTTGGACCCCCACCCTTTGCGTGACAACCCACTGAATTGCCTATGCCTCTCTAGAAATTGACCCTCTCTGAATTCCTGGAACACTAGGAATTGCAGACTGTTGGGTCTCACTTCTCTACCTCGCTCATGGGAACTGTGTCATCGTCTATACCTCCTTGCTCCCGTTGGGATGATTTTTGGAGACCTGCTGACCCCTCCTAATCAGCTATTTTTTCAGGATGACCAGCTGTTGGCCACAACCTGGAGGCCCAAGACCATCAAACATGTCCGGGTGACGCTGTGGTGATGGAAAAGGATCAGGTGCTGTAAGCCCTAGGGAGTCGACTTGGATCCTCCTCAAACAGCATTTTGCCAGGTCCAAGCATCGCCTGATGGTTCCACAGAGCCTGGACAGTGAAGTGAAACAGTCAGCTACTCCAGGATGTGGCCAGCACCCAAGCTTCCCAGGCCCCCCAAAGATGAACGACTCCCCCAAGTCAGCAGGAAGTAGCCTTGAGAATACAGCATCCTCATGCCCCGCCTCACCTGCTACCCATTTCTAACTCCTCACCTTTTTATAATAAATAAAAAGGAGGAGTATTAACATTCAGGCATCTGTACTGGCCTGTTGGGGTTCTGACAGGCCATGTCCTCAGCTGCAGCCACTAAGAGCATCTCCTGTGCACATTCACTACGTTCCCTTATGAAAGGGCGCTGCCCTCCTCTGGCTCTCTATCTCTCCCTCTCCCTCTTCCTCCTTCCTCCTCTCCCCTTTCCTCTCTTCTTCCCTCCCTTCCTCCCTCCCTCCTCTCTCCCTCCTTCTCTCTCCCTCTCTCTCCCTTTCTCCTCTCTCCTCTTATCCCCAGAGACAGGTCTCCCCTCCCCCTTTCCCATTCAGTTCCCCGAATTAAAAAACAACCTCCACCTGAGTTCTGTCATTTGCTATCTTTCTCTTATCTTTCTCTCGCTCTTTCTAAATTACAACATGCATATATATTAGTTGGAGGAACATTTCAATATACTTGTCCTGAAAAAAAAAAGATAATAAGCTGGTCATACAAATGATAAGTCTTGAATCCAATTTAAAAAAACAAAACAAAACAAAACAACTTCTGCTTTGGAAAATTGCACTGAAAATACATGCACTTAGAAACAATCGGAAATAATAAAATCTACTTTCAAGAAATGAGGCTAAATAAGAATTGGAATCTAAGAGAAGGTAAAATTCCCCAAATTTGTGAATTATATATATTATTTTATTATCATCTGTTTTTAGATCAAAAGTTAAAATGGGTTGCACGATATTATTCCCTGAGACTTGTATAGTTCTTCACAAAGAAAACTAAAAGGAAAGAAACATAATTTCGTGAGAATTCTGATGTAAAAAAGAAAATCTTCCATTTTTTGCTGTCTTTGTTATTCTTAAACTAAAGGGAGATATTATGGATTCCTGGTGATCTCTGGAGCCTGCAGAGCAGGAACTGTGTCCCCAGGCTGACACCAAGTTTCTCCAGAGACTCTCTCTCTCTCTCTCTCTCTCTCTCTCTCTCTCTCTCTCTCTCTCTCTCACACACACACACACACACACACACACACACATACACACACCTTTATTTTCTAACCTAGAGAACCTGGTCATTCAAATCAAACTTAGGAACAATAAAGACAAAATACTGGGATTTCAAAGGGCAAGCCAGGCCCTGTTTGCACTCTATATTCACCTGCAAGGACCCCTCTGTGGGATGCCCAGCTACTCCCAAGCCATTGAGAAGACCCTCCCCATCACAGCTCAGAAAGTGAGGGACTCCGGACAGCTGTGTAGATGAATTGCTGAGGCTGAATGGCTCTACTGAAACTACATCCTCAAATATCATCCCCTGAACAGAAGGGAGAATGCTTTGCTGGATGATCCCGTGGTCCATCCCAAGCTCTCCCTGAAGCTTAGGGTGTGTTGTGGTGACAGATGCTGTGGAGAAATCTGTCACCCACTCCTTCCTTTTCCTTCCAACTCCCGATTCCTTTTCTCAGGCATTCACCACTGAGAACAAGTGAAGGGAGCAAAAAAGATTAGTAGAAAGTTTCCCTGGTCGGACTGTTTTCAAGTTACAGAATCAGAATACATTATGAGTGGAGAATTCCCTTTAGAAAAGTGTGTGAGTGACAGACCCCGCCTGCACGGATTCGAAGAAGAGGTGAGTGACTGGTCTCCCAGCTGGACAGTCTCGCCCCACCTCTAGGCCTTAGGCCCCAGGGTACGAAAAGCTTGGGGGGGCGGAGGGGCAGCAGCTGTGCGTTCCTTTTGTTTCCATAGTCATTTTTCCATGAATGTATTGCTTTCAGAAAGACATAATCTCCATCCTAATGTACACGACAACCATTTAATTACACTGGCCATCACCTATTGGAACCTTCTGATTGATAATAGAAATTCAGGAGCCAGAGGCAGGCAGATCTCTATGAGTTCAAGGCCAGCCTGGTTTACAAAGCAAGTTCCAGAATGGCCAAGGCTACACAGAAAAAAAAAACCTTTTTTCAGAAAAAAAAGAAGAAGAAAGGAAGGAAGGAAGGAAGGAAGGAAGGAAGGAAGGAAGGAGGGAGGAAGGAAGAAAGGAAAGAAGGAAGGAAGGAAAAAAGGAAGGAAGGGAGAGACTGCCAATTTTTTACTGCTTCCCTGATAAACTGGCACCCACTCCCTCAAGCCAGAGACTCTCCTAGTCACCAATCAGTTGGTCCTCTGCCTCCTTCCTACCAATTCTGGGGCCCAGAGAAAGTCCAGAAAGAAGATAAGGAGTGTTTTTGGACTGAACCCCACTTCTACTGCACTGTCAGTGGTCTCCCCGAGACCAAGGCCCAGGCATGCTTTCTCTTTGCTTGCAGAGTTCCACCTCAGATCTGTACTGTGCAGGCCCAGAGAGAAAAACACAGGTCACTCCTTCAAGTCTCAGGCAAGTCCAAAGATGTTCATTGTAGCTGCAAACAATCTTGACTACTTATCCACGACATACAGGACTGTGGTTCTCTGTACCATAACATAGAAAGTTTGGCTAGTTAGTCCCACCTTAGAGTTTTCCCGAAGGACACTTAGGGTGACTGGGGTGCTCTTCTAGCTCCTGCTGCTTGGTACCTTCTCTGCCATACCTCCACACACCTGTGCACTCTTCTCTTCCTGAGTCTGTCTGTGGCACAGCCACCGGAGGTTCAAAGCTGCTTGCTGTCTCAATAACTTCTTTCCATCTGTCTGGAACATTCTCCCTATCTAACTAACTTCCCCTTCCATCTCCCGCTCCTTCACCTTTTAAATTTAGCTTGCTCAAAGTAACACCCGAGGAACCCACCAAGAGGATGGCTCTCGTGTGTGTTCGTGTCATTTAGCTGTGGTTAAACTCACAGAGACACAAGTCTGCGGGGCCTAGGTCAGGGACAGTGTCATGACCAGCAATGGTGTCTCTTCCAGCCACTCCTCTCAGCCAGCTGAAGGTTGCCCTTTTCTCAGAACTGAAATCTTAGATTCCCCACAAGGTTTGCGTGGAAGGCTTTAGAACCAGAATCTGTTTTTCTTTGCTCCCGAGAGTTACTTTGGGAGGAGACTGTTAATTAAAATGTCCTGGTGCTTGTCCCCCAAGGCGGTTCCTTCCACGCTAAGAGCTTCCCAGAGCACACGCTCTTGCCTCTCAGATCCTGGTGAACGTGAGCGAGGATGGGAGTTCCACAAAGCAAAAAGTCAACGGATTCCACACAGAGCTGTCGCCAGCATGGGGCTGGTATCCATCAGGTTTTATTTATTTATTCAAGAAAACTTTATTGACCCTGCCAGTTAATTACAGTAATGTGTTCACGGATGCTTGCAGCGTGATTGTTGATCCCTTCTGTGTGTCTGAAGTATTTCATAAGAGTTTCCTGTCACAGTTGTGTATTCCACTCAAGGTCGGTGGGGGTGGGGAGGGGCTAACCACTGTGTCTTTCCTGTGTGTGCTGGGAGGAGTTTTTAGCATCTTTTGTGCAATCAGCAAGTTAGGACAGGGAGGGGCCTTGAACCTGAAGAGCTAGAGATTCCCAGCATGCTGCTGTTTTGGTAAGAATCACCATCAGTCATGTTAAAGAGCCTTTACTTCTTAGTCCAGACATTTAGTTAGGAATGTACAATCGTCTTAACAGAAAGAGGAAAAGTACAACCTAAGCCCCAACTAGAATCAGAGCTGTGTTTGAACTTCATCAACGGGTGCTGGGTTTCCATCAGACTCAGTATCCACAGCTAATAGCACAATAAAGAATTCTGCATGTACAGATAGAGCAGTTTTGACCCATGCTTAACCTCTTTCCTTAACGTGGGCCTGCTCTCCCTGCCCCGGGATGGAGCACTCAAGAAGGAAGAAGGACACTTTTATTTTACACCATCAAACTGGCATTTGGGTTTGAGAATATCCATCTAAATAAAGCAGGCCTGTTGTTAGTGAGTACTTGGTAAGCGTTAGTGATGGCTAAACTAGAGTATGCAGATATAACTAACTCTCCTGAGTTCATCTTCTCCCATTAGACAGGTATCTGATTCATAAGCCTATTGAAAAATCCTTTTCTCTATCTGATGTCACTGCCTTCTTAGATTAATTTTTTAAATTGTACAGGAGTTAAACTAATCCCTGGATATGTCACACAAACATCAAATCAAACCACCCAAAATGATGAAGTTGGTCCGTATTAAAAATGATGAAGTTGGTCCGTATTAAAGAGCCTTCCTCATTCGTCTACCACAGCTGGCCACGATTAGAGTGTTGGGAAAGAGGTCGGTTAGCCTTGGTGGGTAAGTTACTCAGTCTGGGAATGAATCACGAGCACTAAATAACTGCCCCCAGTTTTCCCTCGTGTATCGTTTTCTTTCCGCAACCCGCTTTCATGAAGGAAAAACTCAGGGTGACCTAGAAAAGGGCTTAACCTCAACCTGAAGGAAGCCACTCAGTTTCCAGCAGGAGAACTCACTCCATCCTCCATGTCAGAAAGTACAATATACATCGTCTGAAATGTTTGAAAACTTCAGTACCCCAGATTATTGTTTACTGGTTTCTTGGGACCTTAGTGACAAGTCTGGCCAGAGAGGTAGGAATGTTCGGCTCTGTGAATCTCCACCCTGCTCACAACACAGTGCAGCTGTGGTCCAGATAAGCAGGAGTGTGGCCTAGGTGCCGAAACAGCGTTTCCCAGGTAACAGACAACAAACCCCACACACATTAAAGTGCCTCTCTGCACTAAGTCCTGGACCAAGTCAGGCTGCATACATTAGGGGCTGTGGGCAGGTCAGGAACAGAGTACAACAACCAGCAGCGATAAGGCCAGATGCCCTGGTGCCATCAGTCACATGACACTGAGATTAACTGTGCACAGACTCACACACAAGAAGTATTCCGGGGGGGGGGGGTGGAATGCAAATTAACATCTCAAGTGGTAGCAATGTATGTAAGATCACCGTATATGCCCTTGATATACAAGGAGAGTGCTTTAACAAATTTTCACTATTTTCTATTATCCATTCAAAATGTGGTTTGTTTTAAAAGAAAGCTAATGTTAGGGCATATAAGGGATATCTAAGCAAAATTACTTAAATGAAATAACCAGAGTTAATTTAGCTAATTTACGAAACACAAGGCAGGACATCAGGACGGAAAAATGCATTTGCTTAAATCTTAAGCCCTTTATTGACTACAATGCAGAACGTTTTACTTTTTGACATCGGTGGGTTTGGTGATTTTTGGTTTTTGATTTTGACATTTATACACATTCAGCAGAAAACAAGAACCAATAACTATAAGTAACATCAGTAAATTAGAGCAAATATAGAAACAATTCTCTTTTGGAATAATGCTTCAACGAGCGGCCAGAAAAATCCCTCTTTCTTGCCCCAGACCTGCAACCCATGACTGTCCACAAGTGACAGTGGACAGCGGTGGTGCAGAACAGCCAAGGCTGTCTGTCACTCTGTACGTGCGATGGTGACAAAATGGAGATTGCCTCTGGCTACTGAATGGATTTGCCATCCTAAATTGCTCTGGGTTTCAGAGAAATGACTATTTCCTTATGCATTGCGCAATGATTTTTCCAACTATCTCCTCATGCTCAACAAAATGTCGTCCGGACACCCTTGGACTTCAGTGCATGACATACCAATGGCCACATCCATCACACACGCATGAGGAGACTCATGGGATATGCAAAAATGAAAGGAAATAAATTGGATTTTTGGCAATACCCTAGTGAGAAAAAATACATATTTCTTGGCAACTGTCCAGTTTTGGAAACAATGTCCAGCTATGACCCAATGAGGTCTGAGAGCCTCCCCCTGGGTTTGCACTCGTTAGGGCCTGTCCCCAATCGTTTTTCTCTGATATAAAATCCAGTCTTTGGAAACACAAAATGCCCCTAGACAATGTATCCTTCTTCAAAAAACATCCCACTCAAAGATCCTGACTCAGTTCTTAAATTAATGCAGGCAGGCATGAGGGCTCTCAGGAAACGTCCTCAGAATGACATGATTGCAATGTTAAAGACACCTGATAGGTCTGCATGCCACCTTATTAAATTAAAAGCACCTGTATATTTATATGATGCATCCAATGGCTTAGATATTAGGATTCTAGAAATAATACATGTCTTATAGCAAAAAATATACATATAATAATCCACCTATAGTTTATATAAATGATGAAATGTTTTGAATATATCTATATATATTTACACACATATATACTCTGTGTATTTGCGGAATCGGGCACACAAACACTACAGTCCTTCATTGGCTCTTCCACGTCAGTGTCAAAGACACTAGATTTCAAAGTCTTATGGACTGGAACAAAGGTCATCGTTGGGGACAGAGGACTGGCTTGATGCATCTTCCCTTATGAAGGACCAAGTTTGCTGGGCAGTGGCAACCTGCGATGCATGGCTTATTGCATGGGCCAATCTCATTCCAGTTGTCACAGGTCTTCACACAGCCTGGGCCACAGGTATCATACACAGCACCATGTTTGCACTGAGTAGCTAAAAAAGAGAAAACAGGGTTGTGGTGAATAAAAGGTCATGCTAGCTCACCCTTCTTGAGACAAGTCTTGTGGGCTCTAGGCAACGTATAGACTCTGCCACAGTCACAGTGCAGATTTACATTGCAGTGAGGGGATAGGGAACAGATAGCATTCCTATGACCATACACTTCAGAACCATTTATTTTTACAAACCTTACCTTGAGTCTTTTGAGTGATATATTTAAAATTACCATAAGCATTGGCTTTTGTCCATGTTTAACTAATAGTGAACTATATATAAGTAACAAGAATGCCCACAGTTCTAGTTAAAACCAAGCAAGCAAAGACATGGCCGGTCAAGAGTGATCAATTGTTTCCCACACGTGCTTCCATATGAGCTGTTTGAAACAGGTTTAAGAATCATTTGAATGTTACCAACTACAGAATATTTTACTCTCGGGCAGGTGAGCTGGTTCCCATGGCTCAAAGGATTGCTGTACAGACATGAGAGAGTTAGTGAAGGTTCCCAGCACCCCAAAGCTGGCTGTAGTAGCTCATGTAAGTAACCATAGCACTAGGGGAGAAGACAGGCAGATTTTTGGAGCTTTCTCACCAGCCAGTGTAGCTGAGATAGATAGCCACATAGTAAGACACAGCATTGACCTCTGTCCTTCAAACACGCACACACACATGTGCAACCACACACACACACACGTACACACATGTGCAACCACACACATGAACATCTGGTGTCACACACTAACATTTGACTTCAAATTTGTTTTTCATGGGTCCCTATTAAACCATGGTGTGTTTACTTAGTATCTAGTCTCTTACGGGTCCATACAACCAAACTAAAACATTATTAAATATGAACAATTATCCAGCACTTGTCATCTGTCTGATTCAGGTCAGAGGTTGAGTTACTAGTGGCTGTTACTAGTTGTTACACTACACTGAAGCTTTGCTGACTTCCATGCCTGGCTCAGCCTCTTAGCTTTCTGAGGTGTCTCCTCAACTGTGATTTCCTACCTAAAAAAGCATATTCTCTACACTTTTACACGGTCTTCTCTTCCCTTTTTCCTCACACCTACTTTGACCTAAATGGTCTAATATAATGTAATGTAAGCTTGCTGAGAACAGAGCTTTCTGCCTGGCCTATCACTATAGCTTGAGAAACTAGCTCATTTGGGGGGATATAGAGCATGTTAGCTGTAAAGACCATCAATAAATACTTGCTCAACAAATGAAGGAGGCCTGCGAGTGGCCATTTATGTTTGTCGCCATGAATCCTCTCTACCATTCCTCATTTTCCCCTTGCTGTGCTCTGTCCTCTATGGGAGGCCACAGCTTCTTTCTGTGCATGGTTACCACCACTGTGAGATTGAAGGGAATAGAGAATGGGGCAGGGAATAAGAAAGCCGCTATTCTATCCCTTGGTGCTATACTCCCTGACATGACCTCTGTTCATGGTGTAACCTAACATCCCATTGGCTATATTTTTCACAGTTTACTTCTGCTCCTTGAGCTGTCAGAAAACACTTAGAGCCATTCACCATAATCTAGTGTTATTATCAAGCAGGGCAATCATCAACACCACTGACCCCATCACCATCCAAAGAGTACAAATCCTAAGTTTCCTCATCTCCCCCCCCACACACACTTCTTCCTTTGCCTTATCTTTCCCCCTTCTTTCAGCCCTCTTGTCTCTCTTTCTCTCTCCTCTCCCTTCTTTCTTTTGCCTCTGCTCTCTCTTCTTTCTCTCAACTTCACACCCCCTCCAGACTGTTAAAGGAAAACACTTTTTCTTCATTCTGATGTTAGATAATAGATGAACTGGGGAGTAAGGAGACCAGCACTCTCTGCCTATAACACTACTGATTTGTGCATCTGTGATACCTTTTCCACTGAACTTTTCAAAGTTTTTTCCCCACTGATTATCAGAATACTGCATCCATCACACATGCTTAATAATTTGGGAACACCCTAGCAGAAGATCAGCCCACATGTGGTCTGCATCAATGTCATTACATTTCTCTGAAACTATGGTGGTCATAACTGGAAATGACAATTATTGTAGAGCTTGTGGATCACAGTTTAGATCAACTCAATTAGACCCTCTAAAGGTGATGAGGTGGGACCAGGATGTCAATTATTTAAAATAAACGCTCCCCTGCCCACACAGACAGACTGGTGATTTTAACAATGCCATCAGGATGGAGATTTGCCTGTAAACAGCTTTTACACTCAGACTTCTGTCACCGCAGAGATGGACAGCCACTGCTACCAACGTAGGGGCAAAAAGGGAGTTTTCCTATCATTGTCCTCCTCACACTCCACTGGAACACATCCTGGTCCACAGCATGAGCCACTGCTGGTGTCTGGCTTGCATGGGTCTTGAGCCTTCTTAGCTCCTCCACACACCTACTTCTGGCCTCTCATCGCACCCAGCCCTGTCGACTGTAGGTTTCTCGCCTATCCCCTCCAGTAGCTCCCTCTGCCATGTGTCTGCCTGCACATTCGTCTTCTCCCTCTCTGTTTGACAGAGCCGTCCCCGTGCTAGCAGACTTACTTTTCTCCTCCTGTTAAATGGCAAAGTTTACGGAAAAAATTATAGTCATTTTTCCCGGTTCTGTAATTCATTAACATTACAGACCCATCTCCCTAACCCTCCACTCTATTGAAGCTGCTCGTTCTAGAGTTTTCACCAGTCCTTATATCTGCTGACATCCTGGCAGCTTTCATTCCCCCAAGAGCCCACTCGGTCATTTTGTCTATTAGGATTATGACCTTGTGCCCCTCTGGTCCTCGCCCACCCCTTACAGATGAGATTCATTTATCTCATGGATGCCTGTGCTTGGTCTTGGCACTAAAGACTAAAATTGCCTGGTACCCTGTTCCCCTGACATTCTCTCGTACTCTCCCCTTTCCATCTCCAACTCCAGTTTTAGCCCTGTTCTCCAGTTATACAGCTCTGAGTCTATATTATCATTGGCTCGAACTCTTCACCCAATCTAATTTCTTATCTTAACTCAAATGTCACCTCCTTCAAATAGCTCCTGAAAATCCCCATGTGCTTCTTGTCACTGCATCTCACAGCCCTGCAATTGCTCATTTGTTTGAACTGTCCAGCAACAGTGCAGTTCTGGTGTGTGTGTGTGTGTGTGTGTGTGTGTGTGTGTGTGTGTGTATGAACGTGTGTTTGTGTATGTGGGTGTGTTTGAGTATGGAACTATGTGAATATGAGTGAGTGTGTGAGGATTGTGTGTATGCATGTGTATGTGAGTACGTGTTGTGTGAGTGTGTGTGTGTGTGTTTTGTTTAAACGTGAGCTGCACTGTGCTCCCAGCTCTGCAGATGTGATTCTTGGAGAAGCTCGTAGGATTCTCTTGTAGCTCTTTAGAAACGTATCAGCTTCTAGTCACATCTCTCAAGATTTGTTCTGAGTGTTCAGCAAAACCCGCACAGGTACACATTTCAACCATTCTAGGAGTCACCATGACACACAGCTGAAAGGCATGAACTGCTGATGTCTGGGCTTCTGAGGGAAGAGCCCTTACCCACTACTATAGCCCAGAATTCTGACACAGGACCAAGTACAGGCAAACACTTCAGTGAGCACCTACTACATTGTTTGTTTATCTATTCCCTCCTTTGATGGTTTCATTCTAATGGTATCTAACTGTTGACTCCATTCCAGCATGGGCTCCCTTTGGCTAATGTTCAAGTTCATTTCCACACTCCTGCTTCCTTGCTACCTTTTAGATCTCATCCACTCAGTGCCTCTTCCCCTTCAGCTCTTGCTGGAGTTCTCTTAGTGGGACATTTCTCAGAAGAGTTTCCTCTCCCCATGGCCTCCCTTCCTTACAGCTAGGACCTACTCTGTGTCTTCTGGTCTGTATTCCCAATTCTTTTTTCTAGCTCCACCACTTTGTTCCATCAATGCCCCTTATCTTTCCCATATCAAGAACAGAAGTCTTTTGCAGTCTTAGAGTAGAAAGGAGACCGCAGAGAATGAAGTAAAAGGACCAAACAAAATGTATCATAAAATATCATCTTAATTTCAATTCAAATAAATCAACAAACACCTATCAGGTATCCACTACATGTATTCTTTTAAGCTTGGAGAGTAGATGTGATCCGGATTTCATTTCTGACATCAAGTCACAGAGCCAGGGGACACGGACACAAGCAGATTCGTCATATGATGTAAGATGCACAGTCCTGGATAATGACACCAAAAATACTGACTCAATACTGAGGGTCAAGCAGGGATTGAGGGACACTAGAGAAAACAAGGCCACTGAGGTACTAGAAAGTGAGCAGAGGGCTGGAGACATGGTTCAGTGTGTACTTAGCACATGCAAGGCCCTGGGTTTGAAGACCGGCAGTGCAAGACAACAACCAGTAGAGACTTGTGAGACCACAAACATTAGAAAGAGCTTCCCATGCAGAGAAGTACAAGAATCAAGACATTAGCGTGGACAAGATCAGGAAGCAAGGGGGCAGTGGTTGAATGCATGGAAAGAGGGGACGATCCTTGATTTGGGAGGTGAATAGGCTGAGGAAGGAGAATGGTGATAGATAGAGGAAGAGAACCAGTCTGGGGCCAGAGAAGACACAACGCCCTGCAAACAGAAAGCTTAGATGGCTTATAACCTGCAGGATGACACTATCAGGTTTGTCTTCATTTTAGCACTGCGGCCAGAGGATCCTAGAAAGCAGGTACCCACTGGAGCCCTTGTTTACCCTCTGTGATTGCATTTGTTTTTCAAGCTCATAAAAGACAAAAGGCAATTTTAAAATACACATATGATTTGGTTTGTACAAATGCCTTTGCAAGATTTCATTTGGTTAAGTCTTTTTTTTTTTTCTTCAAATTAGGAAACTGCCAACTTATCAAGGCTTAGTATTCCTGTATCCCCCAGGGACATCCGTCAACTACAGGACACATAAAAGTGTTATGTGCAAGTTTACCCATCTGCTCAATAAGCCACTCCCTGTGATGTCTGGAACTAGGCTGCTTCTTGTCTCCACTCTCGCCTGGATGCCGAAGGTCACAATACCCAACTACACCTCTTGAATTCACAGGAGACATCCAGTCAGCCACAGAAAAGTTCCAGAGCAGAGTGGATGTAGGGGAGGAACCAGAGACAGCTGTGAGTTGTGGAGTCAAACAAGGAAGAAAAGAAACCACATGAACAGTGGTAAGGAATGTAAAGCTGCCTGTCCCAGCACCTCTCCCAGCTGGCAAACCTGCTGGAGCATGTACAGTGACAACCATTGTCCGCCATAAGGTAGGTGGCAGATAGCCTGCTAAGGATGACAATGTAAGATCCAAGAGACAAAACCCTAACACATTTATGGACTCAGAGGGTCCTAAGAAACAGCCAGCAGGAATCAAGTGACTAATGCTAATAAAGTCCCCGCTGGCACCCTGCCTGGGCAGAACACTAGAGCTGAGCCTATTGTTGGTCCGCAGGTGAGCCAGCCCTGAGGGGATGAGAGCTCTCTCTC
>JABTXL010005998.1:986682-1013593 GCA_025134845.1 Neodon shergylaensis
CTCTCTCTCTCTCTCTCTCTCTCTCTCTCTCTCTCTCTCTCTCTCTCTCACACACACACACACACACACACACACTGTATGTCCCCGACAGTAATCTGGAGAGAGAGCCCTGCACATTGACTGGGCAAAACAGTAGAGTACGCCCTGGTAATGTGTGACCCGGATCTGAGGGCCGAGAGCAGGAGAACTGGCCCTGCTCCTTGCTGTAGGCTGCATTGGGTGAGCTAGCTGATGCCGTGCGGAAGATCTCCTCCAGGTAGTGATGGTGAGGGAAAGCAAGCAAGCTGACCACCCTATCTATCACCCAGGCCCAGAACCAGGGCTATGAGTTGGCCCACCCCAACATCTACCGAATCTATGAACTGTTGGAGCATGTGAAGGGGACAAACCTACAGATCCAAAGCAGCAGGATCTCCACAACACAGAAAACAACAGGATATCTAAGAGGAGTCCCAGTGAGAGCTCATTATGAGTAGAGCAGAAGAAACCAGAGCTCTCCAGCCAGACCGAGGACTGACTCCAGGCAATGGACACTTCCAAGGACAGACGAATGGACTAAAGGGTAAACTGTGCCTCAACGGCCACACTACAGCTTCCATGACTGGGTTCTCCTTTCATCTTTGGTTTGGCTTTCTTTCTTTGTTTTGCTTGGTTTTGAGTTTTTCTTTTAAATTTGGTTTTGTTTGGTGGGCAAATCTGTTAAATTTTCTTTTAAATTTGTTTCTTACAAGGTCACAGGGTGGATGTGGAGAAGACAGGAAGATAAGTGGGCTTGGATTGCATGATGCGAAATCCACAAAGAATCAATAAATGTGTGTGTGTGTGTGTGTGTGTGTGTGTGTGTGTGTGTAAAATCAGAGCCAGCTGTATTCACCCTCATGCTTTAATTCTCTTGGTCCTCTGTGTTCTTACAATAGTATCTCTTAACTTTGAAACCCAGCTTTCCCATTTTCTTCTTCAATTTCTATAAAATTTTCAACTGTTCTAAGTCTCGATGTCTTTATCAATAAAACATGGTGGAGTTCATAGTGTTACCACATCCTTTTCATGGGCATGAGATAAGATAAAATACAACCTAAAATTCTAGTACACTCCTCAGCACAGGGAAGGTACTTAGAAAATAACAGAATCTAAAGATAGTTGTTACTAAACATGTAAGCATTCACTCTAGTTTGTAGCAGTTCCCAGGCTGGCTTGTAATTCCAGCCTCCTTCTTGGCATAGGTGGAGGCATGCCAGCAGTAGGGACAATGTTAAAATCCAGGTGGACTTTTACAGTGTCACTTGTTCACTCTGTTTCTTGCCGCATTTGTTTCTTATTTCTTCAACTCTCAAGTTTTTCACACTAGAAAACACTTTTCTGCCTTAGTAGCCTTAAGGGCTATCATGAGCCAGGGAACCTGGAAGCTGAAAACAGGTAAACTGAATTTTCACAGTATTCAATATTCTCAATGGATTTGAATAAAGCTCTATGAGAGATGCATCAAACCCTGTAAGTCTATTTTTTCAATGTGCCTACTGACAATCTGTGGAAGTCTGTGGTATGTGTGCATGCCTCTGTGTGTGTGCGTGCATGCGTAGCATTGTCTTCTCTGATGGAGGTGCACTTCACACAGATCTGTGACGCCACGAATTTTGAAAGATAAATGGAACCTTTCAGGTGACAAGCAAGCCTGCTTCTACTTAGGCTTGAAAGCCTCCTTACAGCAAACACAAGCTAGATTCACTCCTGTTTATAACTCAAGTTGTTTTCCAAGGATTGGGATAAGCCCCACCTGTAACCTGAACTTCAAATGGTTCTGTACTACCTGTTCCAGGAAAGGGTAACCTTTTATCTGAAAGGTTATTATGGTTACCTGTTGTTATGACCAACTTGTTATGACTACCTGACAGCCATGTCTTTGTTTCAGAAGGCTACTATGACCAATTTGTTATGTTTATGTTCTGCTACTGTAACCCCACCTATTTGCCCACCGAATTTCCTTTTGGACACCCCCCCCTACTCCTGAACTATAAAACCCCTCATCTCATCTGTGTCTAATGCTGATCTCTTGAACCCTGCCTTTTGGAAAAGATAGCCCATGAACACAAATTAAGGGAAAAAAAACTTGGTTTGACTTGTTTGTTTTACTTAATTTGGCCATAAGCTGGATCAGTGGTCTTTCTCCTCAAATCTGTAGAATAAACACTGAAACCATATTTCTTTTCTATCACTAAAATGATTTTAGCTTCAGAGAGTCAGTCCCTAAAATAAAAGTGTTGACATGAAAAGTGTAGTCCTCAGAAGAAACGTGTGTACTGAAATGAAGCTAAGGACTGCCCTGGGCCAGAAGGAGAGGGTTCATATACCCTGTATATAATAAGATCAAAACCAAAGCACCACAAAAGCTAATACAATGGATAGAACCCTGCCGAGCCCTCTATTACACCAGGATGGATAGGTGCTTGCCTCCATCTCTTTTATTCATTTTCCTGGATGATTTAAGGGAAGGAAAAGTCAAAGGAAGGAGGCCAAAATTACTAATAATGCCTAGATGGCTAAAAATGCCCAAACCTAAACAAGTATCATTCTCATACTTGACCTAGCATAGGAGCCTTAGATTAGAGGTCAGCCACTTGCATCTCTTCTCATTTGCCTCAGCTGTACTATAATGTGAGCTGCTCTTAGCGGGCCAATACATCCCTAAGAAAAGAAGCACCGAGAGTGGACTTGAAACTCTGATGTAAAAGTTACACTTGGATTTTCAAAGTTGAGAGCAAAACTGAGTGTATATCAAGGGTAGAAAAAAGACAAGATCTCTTTCTGAATCAATATCACCCGGGAGTTGAATCACTAGCATATCCGCCACCCTACTGCAACAAGACCGCCTAACAAAGCATTCAATTAACTCAATGGCTTCAACTAGTACTGCAGGTAAAAGCCACCTGCCTGGGAAGTTCTTAGAGGTATGCAGGCCAACTGAAGTAGGCTCTCTGTGCGTGGGGCTCCTCGTGTGGCTTTTAACCTCTCAGTGATTCTAATTCTAGCTAGTTTGAGATTTACTGTTTTAAGTTAGCCTGGGGCCTGTGTACTGCAAACACACTCTCAAGGCAAATCCTGACCATTCTTTGAACCAGACTGCCTCTCCTATGTTCTACTAATGAAGACATTCTGAAGCTAGCAGTGGCATAAAGTGCCTTCTTACTGAAGTTTAGTGCTAAGGTTATTAGGTCAGAATAGGTTAGAAGGTCGTTACAAAAATTCCAGGCTTTTTAATTCTTGGCAAATCTGGCCCTTTACACTGAAAAGTTCCCGAGCAGTTGAGCTTAGATGACACATATTCAATCTTGCCACCTTCAACTCTAAATTGCCACTGACTGTCACTGACTCTACATATGTGAACTGGACACTCTTCAGGAAGTTCTACATACTTATCACCAATAGTCACACCTTGATAAGGTGAAATACCATACTATCCCCTTCTCCCCATTATCTTAATCCAAGACAACATCCGTTTTATACCACACCTCATTCAATAGTCCTTCCTCAGCCACCTGTGTTCAATATGGGCTCCCTCCACTCTAGTTCTATGCACTAAACTTTGTAAAACAAACTTTCTTAGACACCCCCCACTCACTTCCACTTTCCCTAAAATAAAAGCTCAGTTCTGTTCCAAGGTCTGGAATACTTATATATTCCAGTCTCCTCCCCACCTGTTATCATCTGTGCTCCCCTCTCTTTGAACATCAGATCAGTTCAGAGCCGACTCTTTCCCAGTGTGAGAAATCCTGGGTCGGTTGGTTTGGTTTGGTTGTCTTCTTTTGCTGCTTTGTGGCTCTTCATCCTGTCTCTAGTGCATAGACCTTGCCTGGCCTCCCTCAGTCCTTCAGTGTTAGGCTAAAGCATCATCTTTATTAGAATGCTTTCCTGTTTACACTGTCCAAGTAAGTTATCTGCCCCTTTTCCGTTTGCTCTCTGCAGTTCTGTACTGTCTGTCTCTCTCTTCACACTCAACTACCATTTGTAAGTGTTTATTATAAGTTATTGCTTTCGTCTTCTTCTTGCACAAGAGAGCTGCACTTCAATGACGAGAAACTCATCACTTATACTCATCAAAGTGCCCACAGCATCAAGCACGACGCCCAGTGCTTAACCACTTTGCAGCATTTTCGGATGAAGAGAGACATCTATTTACATATATCAAATGAGCTAATTAATGGGGACAAGGAGCTAATAAGCACTGCTGGAGGAATCCGTCTTCTCCAAGGGAATGAGTCACTGTCCTGGGGTTTATTCAAAAATCTATAATAACTGGTCATATTTCTCCTGAAGACCTTAGATGACTGAGATGGTCCTGAAGCTCCTTCATTCCACACGTGATCTAAGCTAATTGTGACTGTCCATGTTCTAAGCACATCCAGCTGTTTGCTTGAAGTCGGGAAGATTTTGCAACAGTGGAAATCCTTAAATTGGTAAAATGTGCATGTCACGAAGCATTTGTCTTAAGTGCTGTCTCCTCTGCCCCATGGGAAGCTCCTGTGTTTTATCAAGTTGCAAGCCAGTTGGATCACCAACAGGCTTTCCTTAGGGTCAGGGAGGAATGTGGCTTGTTCACGCCAGCATCTACTTGCCCCTTTCCATTGTTATCCTGGCTATGGCAGGGACCTCCTGTCAGATGGATCTTCCAGGGCTTTCTTACCTGCACAGCTCTGCTGAGGCTCCCAGTGGACTTTGATGCCCTCTCTCTGGCAGGCACGGGTGTATGCCAGAAACGACTCACAATAGCAGTTTTTATGAACTGGACATTCACACATATCTGTCACACAGGACCTACGGGTCACAAGAGAGAGAAAACATCACTTTAATTTGTCAAATTATCAAACACTTGAAATAATAGCTGTAAAAACAGGTTGGGTGGATATGTAAAAATTAGTATAAAAATTCGGTATGCAATCTCAGTACTTAACATTCTGAATGCTGTGAATCACTGTGATGAGCATTGTGGTACTTAACACCTCTGAACACTCATTTCTTTGTGAGGACTATCCAGAAGAACTTGCTGCCTTGCCAACAATGTTCTAATATTCCTAATGTTCAAAGAAGTAGCCACTGCCTATATTTGGTGACTGAGGACTTGGCATATGGCTGGAGCCACTGAGCAACTGAATATCTGATTCGACTTTATGACTATGGTTGTAAACAGCCACTGAACCTAGAGACTACCCTAGAGACAGGGCAGGTTGTGGAACACAGACATTATCAACGTGCTGTCATTTGTTACTGTAATAATGCAAGAATGGTCCGTTCTACTATAACAAAGCCAAGAACACTGAGCAATTTGATAAAAGCATGAAAATCCATGGCTTGGGGGTGTGCAATTAGCATTCCCTCTTGCAAGGTCTTGTATCCCAGTCTCATCTGCATGAGGCAGGATAACACAGCCCCAAGAAAGCAAGCATTTCTGATGCTTAGGTAGGTCGAGCAAGGGAGAGGATTGAAGCTGAAATGTGAAAATGAATGACCAAGATATCAATTAAGCTGAAATGTGTTTAAAGGCAAACAAGTTCTTAAACATCTCAACTAGACAGACAGAATAATGAATTTGCATCAGGATAGAATATAACAGATTACAAAATGCTTTGGCAGATTGTCTGTCATAGAATAATAAACAAGGCTCACTGAGTAGAGCTCCAGTGTTCTAAGTGAAGGTTTGTTTTACTCCAGTAAACAGATGTGCTCAAATTCATACTCATAAGCAGGGAAAGAACAAATCAAAGTCTGCTTCCTGACTTTGAGCATGCTCTCCTTGTTATATCATGCTAAAATCCTCGCCTCTATAGGCAAATGAAACCACTCAACAATTTTGAGTTGACGTTTATGTAAGAGAACTCCAAGATTAATAAAATTAAGCTAATCTTAATTATTTCAGGTCTTTGTTCAGCAAGTTCATTTCTTGGTGAACCAATTTCAAGGCTGAATGAATAAAAATAATCAAGATTTTAATGATACACATGAACCTGAAAAGTGTTTGGACCATGACCATCCAGAGTCAACACACAGATGTTTCTCGAGGTATGGGGCACGTAATCTATGGGTTGTAGACAAAGGTCACTTAATACTGGGTACTACTTGGGATGCTATCTGGTTATGATTAAGAATGAAAGAGCAGAAACTATATTTTAAAAATCTATAGTAGTGCAGAACATCTGGGTAGTCCAACATTCAAACAGGCAGTCTTGAGAAATGAGACTAACAGACAAATGAGACACAGGGCAGAAACAAGGAGAGCCTTTTGCGTATCACCGATGACTGTTGCGTTAGATGCAAAGGCCACAGCTGAGAAATGAAGCTCTCTCTCTCCTTTCTGGAGTGACCAAAGCTGCATTTCTTCATACTTTAACCCAGCTTCACTGCTACTATGTGGAATTATATTCCAGCAAATGTATCCAGGCTCTGAGTGCACATGTCTGTGGACTGAATGGTACATCTAGATTTCCAAAGAAAAGCCAGATGAATCTCGTTCTTAGAGTAGCCACTCCATGTTGCCTATGCATCCTCAAGGACCTCGTTTCCTTTCATGTTTCAGTGTTCATTCCAGAAAACGCTACATTTATCCACTTCACACTCCGACTTTACAACCAGCCTTGCTGGCAGTTCTACCTCTATTGTCATTCCTGCTTTAGGCCTTTCCCCTGTACGCACACCTCACTGGCAGGGACCAGGTAGAATGACATCTCACGGACCTGGTAAATGATGGAGTTATGTGGAAATGGCATGGGTCAAATAAAGAGTCGTATTTTTCAGCAGGGAAATTGTACACCTAAAAGAGTAGTCATGATCCATGTGAACAGAGACTTCAGATACAAGGATTTTCAGAACAATGGACTCTGAGAAAAGAGGCAATAACCTACACTGTCCACAACAGGGACCATTTAAACAAACTCTGGTGGCAGTCCAATGAAATGCTCTACAGTCATTTTGGGAATATTAAAATTATGGACAATATTCAGGGTAGATTAACAGGGGGCAAGCAGTATAAGATTTGATAGGGTATAATCACAGAAACAAAATAAATTAAAACAGATATGCCTAAGTGTTCATAATGGTCCACTTGGGATGGAGAAATTATAGCTCTCATTATTTTTTTAACTCTTTACAATTAATGCATCTTATGACTAAAAAAAATCAAAAGCAGCATGCATTTGTATTTAAATCACAATTTAGGAACTAGAGTTGGAAGAGAAGGTAAGCAATCAGAGAAGTTCACAGTGTTCAACCTATTTATTGGTCTTAGTTTTTTAAATAATTCCACTAAAATATTTCTAGTCTATATTGCAACTGCCGGTAGACTTTGTAGGGATAGGCCCCGCCCGTTTTGGGCGGGGTTGCCTGGGGCGAAGTTTCTACTGATAAAGGGAGAGCACAGAAGCTGCAAGCTCTCTGCGCTTCCTCCCTTGTTTCCGGTTTCCTGTGCTGCGCGGGAACTTTGGATTCGTGAGTTGGAATTTTCTATTAAAGTTTTATATATTACTATTGTCTGGATTTATCAATTACCGCCAACACTTGGCGCTCCCACGTGGGGCATATCTGCCCACGCCCCTGCAGGTAGCTCGCCGCGCCCAAAGCTGTCCGCAGCAGTCGGCTACCTGCCTCCCCCCACTGAGCTAGCCGCGCCTGCTAGCCCTCTCCCCGGGTGTGCTTTTCCCATTCAGCCCCGCCTGTGCGGCCACTCTCTCGCTAAGAGCACCGAGGATTGCACAGTCAGGACTCCAGCCCGCGCCGGCACTGTGTCCTTGGCTTGCACCCGGCACCCGCTCGCCAGAGCAATCGCCGGTTGTGGTGGCGCACGCCGGTAGGATTTGCTGAAGGAGGCAGAGACAGCCTCTCCCAGCGCGCTCCGGTCAGGGTCGCTCGGTCTTGTTCGCCGCCCCCAGAGCTGCCGCCGACCAGCCTTGACGCTCTCCCGGAGTGACGGTAGCCCCTGCAGTCTCCTCCCTCCCCCACGGGGCCCCGCTCGCCCGCTCGCCCACTCGCTGCTAGTGCTCTCAGGCTCACAGCCTTTTAACCCCTTCCTGCCTGCCTGCCTGCGGTTTGCAACACAAACCGCCACAGCGGCAGAGTTGGTTTGATTCAAGGTGACCCCTCCCGCAACTCCTCAGGCAGAACAATAAATTTTGGTTTTGAGTTCTTTCTTACAGCCTCTCCACGAGGACTCAAGTAGACTCTTCCGCCACCACTGGCAGGAACCAGTCATTGCAGGTAAAAAATTTTTTTTTTCTTAAAAAAAAAAAAATGTCTGAGAATATCACAGTTCAGAACTTTAACAACCTTTTTGAATGTGCCATGTGGGAAATCTTACAAGAGGTGTCTAACATCCCACATCTATGGATATTTCTGGGAGTAGTAGTTTTCCTTGGTTTTAGCTGGTTTTACAACAAAACTATGATGGAATCTTTAAGAGATGAATCCAGGATTCTTAAGGCAGAGGTTGAATGTCTAAAAACTATTAAGCATGACAATGATCTTCTCAAGAATCAGCTTAAAGTTCTACAGGAAGAGAACAGATCTTTCTTTAACAAGACTCTGTTGACAAATTTAGAAAAGGTACAGGCTGATTTTAAGGAGAAATTCATTAATATAGAAGAAGGGTCAGCTGATTTGAATCGTAAATTCCAACAGTCACTTTCTGAAGGGATTGAAACATTAACTGAGAAAATCAAAACTGTTGAATGTGACAATCGAATTTTGTCTAAAACTTATGACAGACTGGCGGAAAGATTGTCAATACAAGAAGGCACAGTTTATGCCATAAAAATTATGTCCAAAGATGAGAACTTATCTCTAATGGACAAACTTCATACTTTAGAATCCTCAATGAAGGCTTTAGAACATAATTCTGGACAGGAGATACATACATTGCAGAAGGCAATGGTGAATAGAATCGAAAAGATTGAGGAATTTCTAAATTCTGATGAAGAAGAACATACAGTAGAAAGGCAAACTTTAACTACACCTGTGGGTAAATCCTTCCGGGACAATTTCTACAAAACTATACCTACAGCTGCTTTTCCGGTAATAACCACAGAGAAGGTGATTGGTTCCAAAAACCCTAGGATCATCAAGGAAGATACATGGGAGCCTGTCCGTATGAATGATCTCAAGGAAATTAAACAGGCTATCATGTCTTTTGGGATGCATGCCTCCTTTGTTAAAGAGATGTTAAAATCTTGGGCATCTACAAGCAGAGCAACCCCTTCGGATTGGCTACAGCTGAGTTCTGCAGTCCTTGAAAGTGGGCCGCAGTTAAAATGGAAATGCTTATTCAGGCAAGAGGCTAAACGTTTAGAACAGCTAGAAAAGGCAAAGGGAAATGACATTTCCATAGATAAAATTCTAGGTGAAGGACTCTTTTCTGACCCTCAAGAACAAGCTAATTTGGATGAAAACACACTCTTCCTGTGCACTACAGCAGCCTTAAGTGCTTGGGACAGGGTACAAGACCCAAGACAGAAAATGGAATCATTTGTCACCATTAAAC
Organism: Neodon shergylaensis; assembly: GCA_025134845.1. Taxonomy (NCBI): domain Eukaryota; kingdom Metazoa; phylum Chordata; class Mammalia; order Rodentia; family Cricetidae; genus Neodon; species Neodon shergylaensis. The sequence goes on from JABTXL010005998.1 coordinate 996,200, forward strand.
AAGGTCAGAGAGAACCCTTTAGTGATTTTTTACAAAGACTTACTAAGGCTGTGCAAATAGGGATACCTGACCCAGACGCAAGACGCGTTTTGATTGAGTCTTTGGCTTATGAAAACTCAAACGTGGAATGCAAAAAGATTTTGGGGCCTTTGAAGCTCAGATCAGCACCCTTGGAAGAATGGGTCTTACATACACTGGATGTTGAAACATATGATTATGGCACTGAAGCATGGGTAGAAGAAGCAATTTCCAATGGTAAAAGGAGACACCAGAATACCAAATGTTTTAATTGTGGCAAAATGGGTCATATGAAAAGGAATTGTAAACAACGGATTTTCAGAAATAATAATAATGCATCTTCTAGAAATAACAGAAATAGGAGGACTCAGCCTTCAGGTTTATGTAGAAGGTGTGGAAAGGGCAGACATTGGACGAATGAATGCAGATCTACGAGGGATAGACAAGGTAACCTAATACAGACGGGAAACGTGAGAGGGGGGGCCTCACAGGCCCCCATGGCAAACATGGTTCAGTCATTTCCAGTTTCTGCAGAGAACATGCCTTGTCAGGACAATTAGGAAACCCCATGCCTACTGTTACAAACAATAATGATCAGAAAGATGAGTTACGTGTGTTTTGGCAAACTTCTATAAATGATCAAAGACCTAAGCTGAGAGTATGTGTAAATGGCATTTTTATTACTGGCCTGCTGGACACAGGTGCTGATGTAAGTATTATTACCCCAGAATCTTGGCATCCGTATTGGCCTCTACAGAATGTAAATGTTCAGCTCCTGGGAATTGGAACTCTATCTCGAGTAAGACAGAGCACGAGATGGGTTGAATGTATAGGGCCTGAGGGACAAATAGGAAAATTAAGGCCATATGTAGCCAATATTGCAATGAATTTATGGGGTCGTGACCTATTACAACAATGGAATACCCAAATTAACATTCCCGCTACTTCTAGAACCTATATTTCTGAAAATAATATTAAAAGACATTACAAATGGAAAAAACCGGCCATTCAGGCCATACAAGAAAAAGCAATTGAAGTCCCTTCAGAAATACCAACAGCTTTGCCTCTAAAATGGTTGACTGAGAAACCAATATGGACGAAGCAATGGCCTCTAGCTGAGGAAAAGTTACAGGCTTTGGAACAGCTGGTACAAGAGCAATTAGATGCTGGACATATAGAAGAATCTACCAGCCCTTGGAATTCTCCTGTATTTGTGGTTAAGAAAAAATCAGGTAAATGGAGAATGGTGACAGATCTCAGAGCTATCAACAAGGTTATTCAACCTATGGGCCCTCTACAATCTGGAATCCCTTTGCCCTCTTTATTACCGAAAGGATGGCCTCTTATAGTTATTGATTTAAAGGATTGTTTTTTCACTATACCTTTACAAAAGGAAGATAGAGAAAAATTTGCCTTCACAGTGCCTACTTACAACAATTCTCAACCTTCCAGGAGGTACCACTGGACCGTCCTCCCCCAGGGTATGTTAAATAGCCCCTCCTTGTGCCAATATTTTGTGAATCAACCATTGCAAATAATACGCAAGAAATTTCCCAGCTCTATTGTATACCATTACATGGACGACATCTTGTTATCCGATCCAAACATGGATACCTTGAACAGACTGTTTGAAGAAATAAAGATACTTTTACCTAAATGGGGATTGCAAATTGCTCCTGAAAAGATACAGAAGGGAGATTCTGTCAATTATTTAGGTTATAAAATAGGTTTGCAAAAAATTAAGACACAAAAGGCACAAATTAGGAGAGATCGCCTACGGACTCTTAATGACTTCCAAAGACTGTTAGGAGACATTTCCAGTCTACGACCAGCTATTGGGATAACACCTGATCTAATAATTCATTTGAACAAAACCTTGGAAGGTGATAAAGATTTAAACAGTCCCAGAGAATTAACAGCTGAAGCAGAAAAGGAACTGACGATGATTGAGGAAAAATTACAACAGGCACATGTGGACAGGGTGAATCCAGAGCTCGATTGTATTCTCGTCATATTACCATCAAAAATTTCTCCTACAGGAATTTTAATGCAAAGAGATGATATTATCCTGGAATGGATCTTTTTACCACATAAACCAAGTAAGAAACTGAAAACTTATGTGGAAAAAGTCTCTGAGTTGATTATAAAAGGCAAGCTGAGACTTCGTCAGCTAGCAGGCATAGACCCGGCAGAAATTATAGTGCCTTTCACCGCTGAGGAACTAAAGAAATTATGGGAAGATAATGAACCATGGCAAAGAGCTTGTGCTAATTTTTTGGGAGACATTAATAACAACTATCCAAAAAGCAAGAGGCTTAACTTCATAAAAAGAACTTCTTGGATCCTTCCTCGAATCGTCCGTGATGCTCCAATAACTGGAGCCCGTACATTCTATACTGATGCCAATAAAACAAGGAAAGCAGGTTACAAATCAGAAGACTTGGGTAAGGTGGAACAAAGTCCTTATGATTCTGTTCAGAAGGCAGAATTATATGCCATTCTTATGGTGCTAAGGGATTTTAAAGAGCCTATTAATATAGTTACTGATTCACAATATGCAGAAAGAGTTATTTTACATATTGAAACTGCTGAATTTTTACCTGATGATACAGAACTAACCTCATTGTTTATCCAGGTTCAAGAATTGATCAGGAACAGGCTTTGCCCTATGTACATAACACACATCCGATCCCATACGGGTCTGCCAGGTCCTCTAGCACAAGGTAATGCAGATATTGATCAATTATTGATTGGTAGTGTGCTTCAAGCCTCTGAATTTCATAAAAAAACATCATGTTAATAGCAAAGGTTTGAAGAAAGAGTTTTCTATTACATGGCAACAAGCTAAGGAGATTGTAAAGAAATGCCCTACTTGCTCTTTCTATAACCAAACGCCACTGCCTGCAGGGGCTAATCCAAAGGGCACCCATAGGAATGAAATCTGGCAGATGGATGTGTTCCACTTTACAGAATTTGGCAAATTGAAATATGTTCATCACACCATTGACACTTATTCAGGCTTTCAGTGGGCAACTGCTTTAAGTTCAGAAAAAGCTGATTCAGTAATCACTCATTTATTAGAAGTCATGGCTATCATGGGTATACCTACACAAATAAAGACAGATAATGGTCCTGCTTATGTCTCTAGGAAAATGAAACGGTTTTTTGACTATTACAATATCAAGCATGTTACTGGTATACCATACAATCCTACAGGCCAAGCAGTCATAGAAAGATCAAATAGAACTATAAAGGATATGTTGAACAAACAGAAAGGGGTGGAAAACACCCCTAGAAATAGGTTACATAATGCTTTGTTAACCTTGAATTTTCTTAACGCTAACGAGAAGGGAACAACGGCTGCAGAAAGACATTGGATAATGGAAAAGTCTACTGAACTAAATCAACCAGTTTATTACAAGGATGTACTGACCTCACAATGGAAGCCAGGAGATGTGCTGCGTTGGGGAAGGGGTTTTGCTCTTATCTCCACAGGTGAGGAAAAATTATGGATACCGTCAAAATTAATAAAGGTTCGGTATGAAGAAGAGAAGCCGTTTGGAAAAGATAAATAACGATTCATTCACAAGGAAGGCGAACATACTGATGGTAAGAAATACAAATAGGTTGGGGGCAGGGTTCTTTTCTTATCTCCACAGGAAAATACTGGTCTTCAAAGAATTTAAGAGACCCTGAATATTTAATTATTGATGGATGGAAAATAGTTACAACCCACTAAGGATCAGTAAGTATTGATTTTATATATATATTTATATGTTTTATTGAACACTTCTTTATAAATATGTAGAGCTGGTTTTAGAGTTGGACTATGGCTCAGTCTCTCTTCAATTCCAAGCCTGTTGATAAGAGATATCTCAGAGTTTCTGTCTCAAATCAGGAGCCATGAAATGGGACAGAATAAGAATAATTGTATACTTGATGAACTTTCTTTGCTTTTCCCAATATCTGTGTCTTTATATGTCAGTATGTGTCCTTGTTGTTAATGTTTAAACTTCCTATAACAAGCAACAAATTTTCCTACAATAATCTTTGAAGTTTACAGGATGAAGATGGGGCCCCACAACATCAACTCAATCTGGTTTTTATGACGTCATGATTATTATTATTTTTTTTCCTTTCTTCTTTTTTTTTAAGCGCTAATATTAGACTTGTTTTTTGGTACCAACTGCACGAGACAATTTCGAATGGTGCACATTTTTGATAACACTCTGGCCAGACCTTCTCAAAACGCACAGAGACTAGTTACAATTTTCTTGGGTCAAAGGTTAATTTGGGAATTTTACCATCATTTGCTTTCACAGGAGCCCCTAAGAAGAACGTCGCCCCATGTCAGCTTGAAGCAATCTTAGAGGACTACGTCCCCTCTCCCAACAGAATTGCCCTCAGGGTTAGGGACATCTTTTAGTGGTTGGTTCGGGGTTGAGGGGATGGGGAGATGTTTTATGGATTTAGGGGTATGTTCAAAAAAAAAAGGGGGGGGGGATTAACTGGTTTGTTAGGATGATTGGTATTTGTGAGTTACGGTTGTTAGAAAATTGTATTGGTACTGTTTCCTGTATATTGATATATTGAATATTGTATGTGAGTGTTCCTACCTCTAATTTTGTATAAGAGTATGCTTATATTGTATTGATACATCTACCATATCACAATGTACATTTCTACCTCTGATACTATTTATGTAATAACATTGTTTGCATTTGATATGTAATGACATTGTTTACAGATGAACATTGTTTACATTTGATATGTAATGACATTGTTTACAGATGAAGATCACTGTCTTCATATATTGCACCGTTGTTTATTCTCTTAGTCTTCAAGTTAGATAGGTATTGAGAATTATATGTTTGTCATGTTTATTCTTAGGTTATTCAGGTTTCCTAGTTACAGAGAGATTATATTTAGTATAGATAGTATAATCTTCGGCCTCTTTAAAGAGCTGTAGAAAATGGCCTTTAATCTAACCTAGAATTCTGTGCCGACGAGACACAATTACTCCTGGCAACACCACTCTACTCCCGAGAGAAAGTTGAGCACCAAGACACTCCACTGGGAGCTTGTCTTCTTGGCAGAACTGGCCTTTTGGGTTAAGAAAAGCCCATACCTCATCTACTGACAAAGATATGAAACAGGATTGTCTTATCTTGCCAAGACAGGGTAGGATAATTCTAAGAAAGTTCCTTGCATTTGATATTGGTATGTCAGTTATATTAGGCCTTAGCCAAAGTTGGTTGACTCAACATTGCGAATGAGAATTTGGGTGATTGCCCAGGTAGTCAGTTGTCTCTGTCATTTATGGCACATTTTGGATATCTCTCATTTGTTAAGTAATATTTATTCCCTTCTCAGATCTTTGACGGAGTTGAAGATTATATAATTGTAATTACTCGCTACATTATTTAGACTCCTTTAGATAGAATGTCTGGTAAAACTTTTGTTCTCAATATTGTTTGTTATATTCATTATTTGTTATTATTGTTTATAGTTATATTTGGTTCAGTTCTGCCTTATTTAGACAAAAAGGGGGAGATGTAGGGATAGGCCCCGCCCGTTTTGGGCGGGGTTGCCTGGGGCGAAGTTTCTACTGATAAAGGGAGAGCGCAGAAGCTGCAAGCTCTCTGCGCTTCCTCCCTTGTTTCCAGTTTCCTGTGCTGCGCGGGAACTTTGGATTCGTGAGTTGGAATTTTCTATTAAAGTTTTATATATTACTATTGTCTGGATTTATCAATTACCGCCAACAAGACTTTGCTTAGATTCACTTTGTATCACCCTCAACTTCTCTCCTGATACTATAAACTTGACATCCAGACAGATGGAACAGATAACCAAATAATTGTACATACTTTTGCTGGTTACAAAGGAATTTATGACCAGAAAACTAAAAGCATATTGAAATGCATTTTAAATCATCTTCAGGAGGGGAATGACTGTTGCTCAATTGTTCCACTCATGTTCAACACACATAATAATTCAGTACAAGGAAAATGTAGTTTATGACATGTGGCACTGAACTGATAGGCATTTCTTGGTGGTTACTATCATTTCTTTAATTGATATACATCAATATCATGTATATACATATATGTATATATATATCCATGTTATATCTTAACTAGCAAGACTTTAATAAATTTTAGTGTTGCTGTGATTTATAGATTTTATAGTTCTGATTTTACAACATTCCCTTGTCATGACTGTTTTCTAATAAATGAAGAGTTTGTCAAGAGACTCGGTTGTCATTGTGCCAGCAGGGAGACTGACTGCCTTCACTGAGCTTTGCCAGAAAGGCTCTGACAGTTGAACTACCTGACTACTCTTCAGGTTTTCTCTGTAAAGGACTTAGCAACAACAGGGATGTTGAGGACAGAGAGGGGGGAAAGATGCCAAAGTTTCTAGAAAAAGAGAAAACAAAATTCGTGTAGTACTTCTAAACTCTTACAGGGAGATTTAAGCTCTCCTGCTCTGGCTTCTCTCCTAGAGGAAATAGACTAAAAATAAACGTTGGGTCTGTCAACATCCCAGCCAGTAGAGGAGGAACCAGCCAAAGACCAGGCATCCTCAGGAGGCCTCTTGCCCTTGGTCTGACAAGATAGGGTCTTGGAGGGTCACTGCTCTGAGATTAAAAGCACTCCAGGCCAGAATCCCAGATGTTGTTCCTGGGATGAGGAAGGCCCCAGGGCCAGCTGGCTTCCACCTCGAACACAATCATCAGTGGGACAGAGACTTGAGTTAATCTTGAAGATGCAATCATCGAGGTTCCAGAAACTGCCAGCTGCATTCATCAGTCCTGACTAAAACCTTCCTTTCCAGATGAACTGTCTCCCATAGACCCTTGGGAAGCTCAATACCCAAGTGACCTTAAAACCTGTTCAAATGGGCAGATAAATAAGAGTTTTGCTGTTGCTCATCTTCTGCTAAACGCCATGCCTTGCTAGTCTGTTTTTTGTCCAGGGACGTTTATGTGTTTACTGGTCTCTGACTTACTATATGGAAATGAAAATTCCTTGCATGGACCAAAGACAATACAAAAGGTAACTCTGGGTGAGTGAACTCCTCCCCTGTTTCAGAACTTTCTGATTTCCATGGTGGGCAGCTCTTCTTGAAGGGGTCTCTACAAATTGATTAGAGCAGTATATTAATCCCGCCAAAGCTAGTTTCTTCATCTTAACTGAGGTTGCTAAATGGGTATTTTCTTAAGGCCTGGTTATGAAGTAAACTTCAAGCCATGTTGCCACCACCATCCTTTCTAGCAAGCAGCAGCTCTAGATTGGAGATTCCGGTTGTCATGGTGAAGGGGTTATACCCATCATAATCTCAGTAGTGGTTGTTGGAGTCTCAGACCTTATGTGCCTAAATTCTGTCTTATTATCTGCTCTCAAGTACAGTCTGCTCAGCTTCAGATGATCCTTCAGCAGTCTGATTCCATGCATTTGTGTCTCTTTGATCATCCTCCAAGACCTGCTAAGTACCAAGAGTGGTACTTATTAAACCCTTCAATGCCCATGTCAACCAGAAGCAGTTCAGATGAACTTGACTTCCATCTCCTAAATGATTCTGAGTTTCAGTTCTTAATGGGATTGGTTAGATACCCAGTTTGATTTAGCAAGATTTAAAGCCATTAGGGCTTCACCCCCTTTCATAGTTAATAATTTGTAACAATCAAAACTACAGGACTTGAAATACTACTCAAAATAATAGGGTCTGTTTCATATCCCTGACCCAGAAGTTCACTAACAGATAACCCTATAAGCCTTATAAGAATACTGTCTAGCTGGAGGTTTCTTAAAGAACAAAGACTCCCCATGTAAGACTCAATTCAAATGAACCTGTCAATCAATTTCACAAAAAAAAACACCCCCCAAAAGTTGTCTACTTTGAGTGTGAATCAGCATGATGGTCCTTTTGGACACCGTCTATTCTCATTCCCTGAGAGTGTTCTCTTTACTCTGCAATAATCTTCGACACTAACACACACACACACACCCATACACACACATATCTACACAAAACATATAACATATATATGCACATTTACATACATATTTATTTATGAAACAAATAAAACAACAAAGGAATTGGGCCTTAAGCATTTTCTTTACAATGTACTTTGCATTCATTACATTCATCATTTGTAGTGTATATAGAAGTAGTTTTTTCTGATTCATCCACCTGGCTCCCAGTATGTTCCTGCAGGTTCTGTGTGCATGGTTCACACAGTCAATCAGCACAGCAAAATGGCAAGAGGGCAGCAAGAGTGAGTATTGGCACAGGCCATCGTGTGTGTGTGTGTGTGTGTGTGTGTATGTGCAGGAGGTGTAGTTCAATGTCTCCTTGAAAACATATTTTAGCATTTCAACTCATTATCAACAGCAGATCTGAACCCTATGATCAGACCTCTCTCTGAAGTCGAATTTATTCCAATTTCTTGTCAGGAAAGCCAGCAACTTCACTACTCGCTCCTGTAAAGCTGGAAGGTGGTAATAGCTGGCCACACATGGCTAACTAAATAGCATAAGCAAATCATAGAGAAATAAAGTTTCAACCCACTTGTACAGCCTTACTAGCACACGTGGCTGGTGACCACTACAATGGACAATTTAGAACCTTTTATAAACATAGGAGGTTCTTGTTGACAGAGGTTTCTGTCCCTCCTGGTCCTGGAGTCATTTAGTACCAAAGAAATACACAGAGATCTACATTAATTATAAACTGATTGACCTAGTAGCTCAGGCTTCTTATTAATTCTTAAAACATATTAACCCATAACTATTGTCTGTGTTAGCCACATGGCTTGGTACCTTTTTTGGTGAGGCAGTCACATCTTGCTTCCTCTGTGTCTAGGTCACGACTGCAGACTGAAACTTCCCTCTTCCCAGAATTCTCATTGCCCCACCTCTACTTCCTTCCCGGTTGCTCCGCTTATACTTTCTGCCTGGATACTAGCCAATCAGCATTTATTTAAAATACAAGTGACAGGGTACAGACCATTGTCCCACAGCAGGTTCTCTTGGGTAGTGCTATCCAGAACTCAGCTCCATTACAACCCAAAGTTACCCAATGTAATCATCGAAAGATTCCTAATTGTAGTTAGATTAGAATCAAGGCCACTCCTGCCTTTTGACTGGTACCTCAAATGGAAGCTCATCCTAATGATTAGAAGCAGAAGGGACACAAGTTCAAGGCCAACCTGGGCTACTTAGAGGGATCCTCTCTTAAAAACAACAAAAAGGAAAGTGTATTTCTTGTTATCAAATCAGAATCCCTGGAAATCTAGAGTTTGACCTTCTTCTCTTGCTCATTTATGTTCACCAGATCACAGAGAACATCTCATCAACCCTGGGCCTCTTCCCACCTTGCTAGTCAGCTTCATTTGTTTGTTTGATGGTGTCAGTCCTTTCAAACTCAGTTCAAATTCCTCTCATGTTCTCCTTGACTAGCCCGGGGAAAAGACAGCCACACCCTCCTGAACTCTGGGCTCATGGCACCTGTGGTGTTTGAACTTACATAATTTCTTTTTCTCTCAGGGATGAGGAATGTGTCCAGATCTTCTACATCCAGCCAATATCTTGAACATGTAGGTTGGTAAATGTCCAGAAAAGCATAAAGCACAGATGGAAGAGGTGTGACCACCTTGCACAACTCACAAGCACTTGTCTCATAGACCATCGCTAAACATGGGGGGGGGGCAAGTGCACTCACAGCGTTGAGAACCTGCCTCACAGACCATGGTTACACACGGGGATGGCACTCACATGGCTGAGCACCTGCCTCACAGACAATGGTTACACATCGGTGGGGGGGCCCTCACAGGGTTAAGCACTTGCCTCACAGACCATGGCTTCACAATCACCTGAAATAAGCTGCTTCTGTGGGAATCCTTTCTGTTTTTGTTTTCATTTGGAGCTTCTTACACCCCTGTCCTGTCTCCTAGGTGATTTTTTCTAATTTAATGATTGTTGGGAAACAGGACTTAATGAGATAATTATGCTTTAATATATTTCCAGAAAAGCACATGCTCATTATGGTAAGAATAACCTATAGCTTTTTGTGTTATTAAAAAGCTTCTTGTACTGCTAAAATAAATATGGCCGTGCTTCCTAGCAACAGCAAAGCCAAGCTGTTCCCCCTCTGCCTTCGCTGGTGTGAAGGCCACTTGCGATGCACGGAGGTGAGTGTCTCTGCTTCCAGACCAAGTGATAAAAGGGGAGAAGGATTAACCTTTGGGAATCTCTGGCTGCTTCCAGGAGCAGAGGAGTCAAGCCAGCAGAGCAAAATCAAGACAGCAGCCAAAGACAGAGAAGGGCTTTCTCCTCTGCCACCAGAGAGGGACTTTGGCTGGTCTGTATCTGTCAACCATAGGTCACCTTTCCGGAGGTGAAGGGCTAATGGACGACACCTAACAGCAGCGTGAGAACAAGAGCATTGCACTGGGCCATGGCTGCTCTAGTTACTCATGTCTGGGAAGTTCTCAAAAACTGGTAAAACTATCTGAGGCTGGCTGGTGCCTGGGAAATGAGGAGAAGAGGCCAAAGAGACTACTAAGAGCCTACCTGCACTTTAATCCTTAAAATTCTGCCCTCAGCTCTCACCCAAGCTCAAAGAAGCATCTTAGATTTGGCAACAAAGGTGAGGTGACATATCCGTATTACATTAAGCGCTAAAAAAGAATACAACAACAACAAAACCTCATTCAGGTAGCATTCTCCTCGGAGCTACACAGACACGTACACATTTCTGCTTATTCATCCAATAAGCAAGATGAAAACCAGCATCAGCACTACGTTATGAAAATTGTGGTTACTGGCTTCAACGACATGGGCCGAGGTATGAACTGCTTTATTAGGCTATGAATGAAAGGACAGAATAGCTTACAGAACCAAACAGGAGGACATTTCTATTCTCCTCCCAGGTCCTTTCTGGGCCAACGACAGTGTGGCACCCTTGTGGCATTTGTCCACTGTGGCTTAAATACTGGTCAGAATATTACAACTTCCATGACTGTCCAAGGTTGCCAAGACAGTGCATGAGGGCCAGGCTTCTCTGCAGGGTGTGAACAGAGCCATGGAGTGCTGAGAATGGGTGTCTACTCAGCTTCTCTTGTTACAGACGCAAACTGATCTTGGCCCAGCCTCGCCCCTTCTCTCTTCCACCATGCCCGCAGTTAGACCTTAGGCTGACTCCTGTGAAAAAGGAAATAATGCATGGAACCTGTGCTTATTTAGGCAGAAAGCAAGACACAGACTAAGGCAGATGGACTTTCACCAAAAAGGAGAGGGGGAGAGAGACAGAGACAGAGACAGAGAGAGGGACAGAGAGAGAATGCAGAGACTAAACATCAAACTTTAAACCAAGCCTGGTGGTGGTGGCACACACCTTTAATCCCAGCACTCAGGAGGCAGAGATAAGCAGAGTTCGAGGCCAGCCTGGTCTACAACAGCTAGTTCCAGAATAGGCTCCAAAGCTACAGAGAAACCCTATCTCAAAACAAAAATAAGACAAAACCCTAAATCAAATAAAGTAGATTATGACAGAAAGCCAGTGCAATTGGGAAGCTGTAGACAAATTCCTTGGCGTGTGGCCTGGGCACACAGAAGGCCTTCCTGTTGTAAGATACATGAAATGGACCTTAAGCATCTGTGTAATTTTCTCGGTTACAGAACAAGGACAAGGAAATTCCAAGAAAAGGAGGCTTGGGGTAGGGTTTCCAGATCATCACATTCTGGATTGGATAGTCGCAGGGTCAACCTCCCAACACACACACACACACACACACACGCACGCACGCACGCAAGCATGCACGCACGCACACACACACACGCACACACGTGCTCACAAGCACAAACACACACACACACTAAGAGTCTCACCAGGCAGTTGTGTGGCCTAGGAGAGCCTGACACACCATCTGACTATGGCATTTCTTTCTTCTAGTGACCCAGTTGTCTAGGCATCAGGTCTACCTCCTGGAGCAGCACAAGATGAGCCACTGTGTGCCAGGCTGCAAGGACCCTTCCATTGCTTTTTGGGGGTCTCACTCAAGCTTGCGCAGTAACCCTCCTGCCTTCAGGGTCCTTCCCAGAAACCTGCCCCATTCTGGCTCTGAGAGGGGGGAAGATGATACAGTGAAGCTAAGAAAAGCCCTGCCAAGCATCTGGACCAGAGAGTTATTTACAGACGTCCCTTCTGTCACCACGGACTCTGGTGCATGTCACACTAGCTTGCACACAGGGAACTTCTTTTAAATCTCCCTTAGACCACGCATACTGAGGAATCCTGCTTTCTTTCCTACTTTGTGAGACAGAGCCTCACTATGTAACCCAGGTTGCTATAGAGCTCTCAATCCTCCTTCCCCGTCTATTGTGTGCTGCAAATACAGGGCGTGCACGGTTGCACTTCAAACAAATTGATTTTTTAATCATCGTAACATTGCCGGGGAAATAAATGGTGTTGCCTGCATAGCAAACACCAGCAGAGCATACGAAACCCCCCACTGGCCATTATCCTCTGATCTGCATTGGAAGCTGTTTCTTTTGTGGACTAATGTAGGTTTCTGTGATTATAGACAATTATTTTTAAAGGTGACATTGCTTGCTATTTTTTAGCTATTTATAATTAATTAATGTAATCATATGAAATAACAGGTTTCTTTATAAAACTTTCATATATGTGTGTCATTGTACTTTGCTGATGTGTATACACACCCATTACTTTGCCTCACTCCCCAAGCCCGTTCTGCACAGGAGAACACATATGTGTCTCTCTTTCCCCTCCCATTACCTTATCTTGTCCTCTCTTCCCTGTGGATCGCGTCCATCCTCATACAGCACCTTCAATTTTTATATTAGGATGTGAATTTTAGAAAGACATTCTATATACATCTATCCATCAATTGTGCTTTTAACAGCCGTCACACCTATTCTGAAACCTAAAATGTGTCCCCTTCTCATAAATTAATGTGTCAGACCACATGTGCCTATCAAGACACTGGTCACATCGTTAATGCTGGTATAACATGCCATTTGTCCCATACTTAGGCTACAACTTCAAAGATTCTCAGATCAGGGACTCTAATCCAACATTCTTGATACAAGAGGTACTGGGACTTTAGATTTTTCCAGACAGTTTAGAAATACATGATATTTTCAGACATAAAAACCAAATCTAAAACCCAAATTAATTTTGTTTTACATAAACCCTACATACATAGCCACAGGGTTTTATATTCCCCTTAGTATACTTGTTTAACTTAAATCAGTCCCACACAGTAAGATTTGGAATTTGTGGAACTTTCCATTTGAGACATCACACTGGCGCTCAGAAGGTTCAGATTCTGAAGCTTGTTCACCCTGTATGAACTGTAATATGGTTAGGCAAAGCCCCTTAGCTGAGGACTGCAAACAGTTGCTTCAGGTGGGGGGGCAAGTGGGGAGCATCATTTTTTTTGGATGGCGTTGCCACTGGGGGAATAATAAGGAGGTCAAAAGGAAGTGAAGGGGATACCAGAGAGTAAAAGGATGTGAATTATAACGTGTATATATGGGATTGCTAAGTGAATATTTAAAAAGAAAGAAATGCCTCTTGGAAGATGAGCTGTCTTTGCTCAAGCATGAGAAACAGCTGTACCAGGAAGAAACTGGCCATGATTGCTGACATTTGCCACAATGTTGCTCCTCTAGAGGTAACTCACCAGGTCTCATTGGCTCTTGGTAGGGTCTGGCAGAGTTTGCTAAAGGAGGGTCTCACGCACCAGTCAGAGGGAAACCTGGTCACTACCCCCCTCTAGTGGCCACAAGTTAGAGTACCTGGTAACAGTAAATTTTCATTACAACATTTGCTTCTAAATCAGAAGTCTCACTTTTTTGGAGGATGAATGATAAAGGACCACATAAAAATGGCTGTCTGGCAGGAAATCCATCACTGTTCTCTTAAATTCATGTCCAATCCATCACTGTCACTCTCACCGTAAAACAATCGCAGGACCAATTGACTAAAGCCCTGTAATCTAAGAGCCCGCCCCTGGCACCTGCCAAGAAGGCTGAGTTGGGAATCTCCGGGGCTCCAGCCTCCAGAGGGCAGAACAAGTGCAGTACAAGCGGAAGAAGACTAAACTCTGTCTCTTAAACGATCTCTCTTTGCTAAAGCATTGAATTAAGCTTTATGCATTTTTGTTTGGAAAGAAAACAACACACATCCTCAAGTACAACCTGTCTAACCTAATAGAAACATCTTCCATTGTAGAAAGAAGGGAAGCCAAAATGCCCACACTACTCTCGTGGCTTAGCACGACACTTCCGGCCACTACGTGGGGAATTTTTTCCCCACCTAAGGTTCTCAGCTCTGTCCTCTACTGTAATCTGGTTCTGGCCCTGCCCATCATCATGGCTATGAGAGGCCACCAGATGGACAGCCAAAGGGAAGAGATCCACAGTCTCAAATCCTGGGAAGGGGAAGACACAGAGATCTTGCCCATCCTGTGGGGCCACCTTCTAGGGAGGGATGCACAGCTTTCCTGTCCTTCTTCTGGGACACCTAAGGACTCCTTATACCTAGCAACGAGGAAGCACTCTGAGTCCGACCTCTTGGGGTTTTGCTGAGGCTTACACAGGTGTGAGCCATTGCATCCATTACCATTGGTAGTCAGCTTGCAGTCTCTCATCTCATCCTGGAACTCGTGGTACAGTGGTGAGAGAGTCGGGGCCAGGACAGGGAAGAGTCCTAAGCCCAAGATGTAAGGGAATACTTGCTCTCAGACTCCAGAAAGGGCTGGACAGACATCTGCAAGCAAGTGGCTTCTGGGTCTCCAGGAGGAGAAGGTGGCAGCAACTGTACTTTTGCCTGCAGCGCCATCTCTCAGAAAGGCAGCATGCGCAGGCGTAAGCTGCTACATTGTATCTCCATTTATTTGTGCGAGCAAGAGGGTGATGGGGGAGCAGCTTGGATAGTATAATAGAGCGCATGTGATGTGAACATGGAAAGGAAATACTGAAGGTGTGAGGAGACGGGCGGGTAGATGGAGGTGGGGTAGAATCAGCCAAAGCAAAGATGTGCTGATATTCCATAAGGATGGGTTAGGGAGGTGGCTCAGTCTGTAATGAATTCGCCTAACAAGCAAATCGGCCTGCATTCAGTCCCCAGAACCCACACGAAGCTATCAGCATGATAGCAAATGCTTGTCATCTCAGTGCCGCGGAGGCAGAGATGGGAGGATTCCTGGGGCTTGCTGGCCAGTTAGTCTAGCTAATTCGTGAGCTCCAGGTCAGAAAGGGAGGCTGTCGTTCCTAAGAATGATAAGGAAGGTTATTCTCTGGCCTTAATGTATACCACAATCACCTGAACACAAACATGCACCTGCACAAGGCACACAACACACACACATACATGTGCACACATGCATACACACACAGACACACACATACACACATGAGTTTCCAATGTCATAGAGAAACCAATTACTTTATATGCTAATTAAATGTGAGATGCATCTTTTGTGAGAAGTGGGGTAAAGGGCACACTGGTTTCTCTGAAGTTTTTCTTGTAATTGCATATAGATCGGCAACTGTCTCAAATAAAACGAGAGAGGGGAGAGAGGAGACTGGAGTATGACCCAAGGAAACAAAGAAAATAAATATCTGCTATTTTCAGCCACAGACGGAAAAGCACAGCCTGTTTCCATGCAACAGAAGGAAGGAAAGACACATATGTTCCTAATGCTTGATCAACTCCATGTCTGATTATGTGCCCAACATAAATCCACACAAACTTCAGCAACACTCAAGATTGCTGATGGGGCCACCTTTGGAGCAAGGGATGAATAGATAGAAGGGCCAATAGGTGGATGGATGGATGGATGGATGGATGGATGGATGGATGGATGGATGGGAGGATGACAGACAGACAGACCTACCGACCCAGTTATGTGCTCTTGGGAACACTATCTTCCCTCCTTGTGCAATCACTTATTTTAGGTTCCACAGACAATATATAACAAGATATATTGTCCCCAGCTGCTAATCGCTAACAAAAACAGAGAAAAAAACCATAGATATTACTAGAGAGGTATAGGTGAGGGACAAGGTGGAAGTCACCTGCCATTGTCCCAGCTGAGTCTCAGAGTCAAGTGTAGGCAAGGCAGACCATGATGCCGCCTTCTTTGCAGCCCCAGGATCTGTTTCTTTATTCCACTCTCTGGGGCTTCATGAGATTAGCCTCTTGATTCGCAGCAAAGATCTCTCAGGTCTGGCAGCAGCTGGGGTGTGCTCAAGGACTGGGAAAGTCAGAGAGAGGAGAAACGAGAAGGCATGCAGTATCCCTGGCCACACCCCAGCCACATGCAGTAGCTGCCTCCCGCCTCTGCTTCAAAGAGCTGGTCCTCCCATAGGCCTTTCTCACATTAGGCTGTGGCTGCCTGCCAAGCCCCACAACCCACAGAGGCACAAATCCTCCACCGCGCGCCTTAATAAAAGGGCGGTGGTGGCGGCTGTTCCCGGCGGATGTGGTGCCGGGATGGGGGCCTTTCATCAAGACGTCTGTGTCTTTCGGCTCCAGAATAAACCAGTATTTACATCCATGCACTACACGAGGAAAGAAAGGCCTTTCGCAACCTGTGCTTTGGATGGCCGTGCCTGCTCCGGGATAATCAACCAACTAGACCCACAGGGAGCTGCTCATCCCAGAGCCTATCCCCACCCAAGCCACAGAGCTGAATCTGCTGTTATCAACTCACAGTGAAGGAGTCCAGCCATCAGAGGCTCCAAAGGCAAAGCACAGGCACCACAGCCACTGTCCTGAGGGCCTGCCTCTTGATAGGCCCCGGAAATGTAGAACGCCTGTTTCCAGAAGCAGCTAGAAGAGGCCTGAAATCCCCACAACTCTTGCCCCTGGAACAGTGTGCTGAGGTAAAGTGTGCATTCAAAGCCTATCTCTTCACTGCCCTCACTGTCCTCTGCAGCACACGGTGTTCCTAGATTATTCTTCTGTTCCCTCTGGATAAAGCGCATCTGGTCTTCAGCAGTAGTCCAATAGGTTTCTCAGAGAAGGCTTCGGAAACATCCCTATCAGATGAGGTGACCCCCAAGACTGCCCCTGACACTCCTGCCTGAATCTTATTATATCAATGACTGTGCTCTTACCTGACAGGCCTCACTTGAGCCCCAGGTCAGACAAGCCTTGATCTCCAGTTTCCCCAGGCCTGTGCAGTGCCTGATCCAGGGTGGATGTTCACAACCTACTTCTTGAGTGCACAAATCACAACTCAAACCAGTGAGCGTGTCGACGAAGAGGGCAGTGAGAACCAGAAGGTAAAGTGGAGAGAGAGAGAGAGAGAGAGAGAGAGAGAGAGAGAGAGAGAGAGAG
>JABTXL010005998.1:1013603-1069614 GCA_025134845.1 Neodon shergylaensis
AGAGAGAGAGAGAGAGAGAGAGAGAGAGAGAGAGAGAGAGAGAGAGAAAAGTGAAGACATCACAGCTGACACCCCAGAGAAGGAGAGCTGAAGTCCTGACAAGGGGCCAAGCTGGCTGGGTGTGGCCATCACAAAAACAGTTTCATGGCAGTGGTGGGGACAAGAACAAACAACCAACAACAATAATACCATCATGGAGTGTATCAAAAGTGGAAAATAAGCGAGGTACCACACACACACACACACACACACCCTAGCAGTGTGAGAGGGAAAATAGGGAGATACTTCGAAAGAAAACTCCCAGGCCTGGTAAATACAGATTAAGATGCCATGGATACTCTGCTGTTGTTCACACCCCTCTGTGAATAAGTGGTAAAGTCGCGATCAAGGAGAGGAGACGTGCAAGAAAAGGTGGTGGACATCTGAAGAGGTAAGGAGACGGGCGACTGGCTGAATAACGGCCGGGGGATGGAGGAGAAAAGGGGAAAGGTCTAAAATTCCGATGCAAGGAATATGAATATTTGCTTTACTGCAGAGGACAGTGTGACAATTGAGTCCAACATCTAGACCAATAGTTAAAGGAAGACAATTATCCCAGTGCGAATTTGCAGCTGAGAGAGCAGAAGTGAATGAGAGTCACAGATGTGGCCGGCTGAGGACGGGCTGGAGATATTAGACCTCCAGAGAGTGATAGCGCCCCTCCCCTAACCTCCCTCCCACTTGGGAACCCAAAGAAGACAAACTAAAATACTACCAAGCTAGAGTTTTAATCAGATGAGGGTCAGTGTCAGTAAAGTCGTCCCTAACTCAAATGGAACATAGTGACATGGTGGGTCCTTAGTTTTAGGCTCTAATATTTGTGATGGTATATTTTTTCCTCAAAGCAGAAGAACTGAAATTTAGAAGCGATTTTCGGGTGAGGTTGAGATTGGCCTTTAGAAGTTTTCTTCCTCAGTTTTCTCAGTTCTTCCTCTACAGAGTGAAGGTCTTAACTATAGCAATCAGGGCAACATACCTCGGCTCAAGATAGCAAATGTTCAGAACCCACCACAGGCTGGATGGTGCAGTTACAGAACCATGCAGTCTCAACAGGCTGAGGGACACGAACGCCCTGCAGCGGTGGCTTCTGGAACCTGCCTGACAGATGGCCACCCCTCTGCATCATCTACTGAAACACAAGCTCAGTGTCTTTTTAGGAATCTCATTCCCGTGGCAGACAATTTCCACATCCAGCTCTCAGGAAGTCGCCTCATATTTTCATATTTGAAATGAAAATGTGTTCTGCAGCTCCCACCCATTTGTTCCGATTCCACCTTATGTTACATTACAGAATTACCCTAGTCTAGTTCAGATTCCATATGACATCTTCCTCAAATACATGACATAAAACAAAAATCTTCCACTTAGAAGCAAAACTTTTAGGATAACATTCAGAAATATTCTATTTTTTCAAGCTTCTCTACTTTAATTTCCTTCACATCTAACAGTTAAGAGATGTCTCACTTAAATACAAACTTTCTTTGCTTTATTTATCTATTCTTTCAACAAATCTATTGAGCAGGGCACTGTGCTCATCTCCCAGGAAGGACAAAGGTGAACACATTAGGACTCCTACTCCAAACTAACAATGTGTTAATAAACTGTAGAAATAGAGAAAGGGACAAAGATGATGTATATTATAAAAGCAGCACATTTCCATGGGAGTTAAAAAACATAGATTATTCTGGAATGGTTTCAGAGAATAGGAAAACTTAAAAAAGACGTCAGGAAAAAAAGGTTATTTTAGTGTCATGCCAAAAGAAAAAATAAGATTTACCCAGGCAAGAAGAAAGGAAGGACTTTCCTCCAAATCAGTATACACATCTGAACCTTTGTTTCAACCCTCATGTCCCATTTGTGGGTAACAGGGAAAGAAGGAAAACAAAACGTGGAGGATGGACGGATAGGTACACAATGCGGTCCTCCTTGCAGGCTTAGCTGTGCAGTATGGATGATATATGCGGGATCATGAGTTAGTACCCCAGGACCCCAAGACAGAGGGGAGGAGAGATGGAGTATGCCATCGAAATTAATCAGCTGAAGACTCAAGTAACGGCTTTGAGGGAGAGAGGATGTGCCACAACAGTGAGGCCCAGTTCCAGCTGAGAGACCAAAAGTTACAAGACGAGAGAAAGTCTATGTGGAGGCTGAAGGGGAGGGGCTGTTGGAGCGGTGTCTCTGGGCATTTTGTCTGCTTTCTGTCTACCCACAGATCACAAGTGTGTAGGGGAGGAGCTGATCTTAGGAGAAGCAGAGAGGGTAAACTGTGTTTACGCATGCCCAGTATCTGGCAGGAGACCCAGAAGTGCAGGGAAACATTTACAACCGGACTCTTCAGTGCAGACAAAAATGCAAACTTTCCAGTTTTAACATATCAGTTTCGAGGCGACAAACCGTCTGTGTGGCAAGTTTTGATCTACCAGAGTGATACCACTGGTCTCTGAGGGCAGAGTCAAACAAAGATTGTAACCATTGGCTGCTAAGAGGCAGGGCACCCTGGCGCACCCAGGTGAAACAGACAGCAGTCATAGAGGGGTGAAGGGTTGGGTCAGGCATGTTTCTCCCTTAGTGCTTTGGAAACACAGCATCATTCTTCGCGACAGGAAGTCAGGACTGTGACAGCAGGCAGACCAGAGCTCCACCAGTGATGTGGTTTCAACTTAAGCTCAAAGCATAAACCAGTTCTCATTCTCTCTATAAACAATCGTATAAAAGCCATAAAAATAAGTGCTGACAGCAACCAATGAGTTTACGGTAGTTTTATTTCTCATAATGTCCTGGGATGGTTCTTCCTTAAGATTTATTATTGTTTTCCCTACCGTGAAATAGTAGCTAAGTGTTTTTGCTAAATCAATTTAAAGGTTGCTTTGTTTCATTGCTACCTCTGCAAGTAGCTGTGGGCTGCCTACTGCTTGATAATGGCTCAAAATGATGTTGCTCAGTCAATCATAGAATGCAGTTCATCTGTTTGTTCTTTTTTAAGAACTAAGAGGGAGCTTTAAAAAAAATCTCTTTCCAGATATAAAAACCTAACAATGTGATTAGACTCTATTGTGGTGGTTGATGATGTTGTGAAGTTGGCGAGAAATAGGTGAAACAAAGCGTGTAAGAAGGTTAAAAAAAATAGTTCATATAAAGAATGGTTGAAAGTCCCACCCTGGGGAAAAGGGAAAGAAGAATGAGAAAGAAACAAAATTAAAAGAGCTGTAATTCTCGCGTGTACATTTCTGTCTCCAGCACAGACTTCATCCTATGCCGTCCTCAGGGCAAAGCCACCAGTTTGGGGCAAACACGTTACAACAATGCTTAAGGGCACAAGAAAATGTCTTTGTTCCCCCACAGCAGTCAGATGATCCTTTACATACTCTAAACACTTTATAACACCTCTCTAATTGAGTCATTCCAAAAATATTTCATCACACTCAAAATACAATTTCCTAGTCTCTCATGTGGTCTGCGAGCACCTGATGGGATGAGTACACCCTGCTCCTTGGCTTCCTGTCTCCTTAGCAGCCCCAACTTCCCCTTTCCAGCCAGGCTGGCCTTCCAACACTCTCCTGAACATCCCATGCTCACTGCTCCCTTTCCTGAGAAATTCCCTAGGGTAATGGAGGGTCACTCACTCACTCCTTTTCAACTCTCAAGCCAGTATGGCCCCTCTGATGTTCCATCCTTGGCCACTGGTACCTAAAGAAATTCCCTCACTCCCACTTTATCAGCCTCACCAAAATTAGACACCACTGAATGTAGTTTCAGATCGGTTCATTTTTGGCCACCCTCTCCCACCATAACACGAACATCACGAAAACTCTGCCACAGTAGCTCAGCTGCAAGCACACAGAAGATGTTCAGGAAACATCAATGACGTGTATTTTTTAAATATTCATGAAAGAATGGTCCTATGCCTACCATTTTGGCAACCATTATGTCTAAGTAATGCACCCTGCTATGATGGCACAAAAAGAAATACAAAGGATGGAATCATTCAAATGCATGTTTGGGGGTCCTGCACAGACAGGCTCACGGGCAGGCAGGCAATTTTAAAGAAACACAGCTGAGAGAGCTGGCCAGTTTCTCCCTGTGATTCTACAGTTCCTTGCAGTACCTCGGTAGTCCTGCAGCTGGGTGAGGTCAGCCTCTCTATGAGTTCTCTTTCGTGGCTCAGTGATGAGCTAGTGTTTCCTGAACACCTGCTATGTGGCTGTATTATGGGCAGACCTGATGGCACAACAATAGGAATTCAAATCTCCTTCATAAGTGATTAAACTATAGAAACAGTTACAAAGAGAATGCCATTTGATTTGTATAAAGCAGAGGTATGAAAGCAGTGTTGAGGGAACCACACGGAGAAACATGAACAACTGAAGCAACAATATAGACAGCTGGTTTGACATCATTGAAGGCCCAATGACCAGTAATGTGCATCCAGTTGGTCTGACGTCATTGAAGGGACCAATCAGCAGCAGCAGGCATTCTTGCATGCGCCTAAAACTAAACCAGAAAATGAAGTATATCCGAGGGACCAACCTACACAATGATATTAAGCCCTGAAGATAGAAACAATAGAAAGCTATTATTCCCTATTCATTTAGGGATTTATAATTCATCATATAAGGCACAAATGGCTGCATATAAGTGAGACAGAACTGAAGTCTTAGCAAAATATAACAAAAGCAGCAAATACAAGAGAAATAAATGCTAGCTATTCATAAGTGCAAGATTAAAATATTATGTAAAATATAAAGAAATAGATTCCAATACCACATTATAGGAATAATAGCATAACTAAGAAGTGCTTCTTGTAGGAATGCAAGTTTGGATTCAAATCAAAATATTTAAAGATAAAATTTGTAGTGTTAATAGGTGGAAATGCTACTATTCACTCATGTTAATAGATAATATTCTAATTAAACTAATTCTATTAATTTACTATTAATCTCAAATTTAAGGTTTTTCCAACATAATGGAGCAGAAACAAAAATGCTTATTTAAGTCTGTGAAGATCTGGCCTCAGCATAAGAGTCCAGAATGAGAAAATGATAAAGGCATGTCCGTAAGTTTGAAGTCACGACCATCAGTGTTGTTAAAATTATAGCTTGTAAACTTAAGACCCCCAAAACCATCACAAATAATTGTTGTGAATTTTAAACATTAAACATTAAGGCTTATAATTTTACTTGTTTACTAATTACATGTATTCATAACAGAAACTTGGGGGGGGACTAGCAGCTGTAGAAATATTTTCACAATGCCAACAACACCCGGTTTGGAGACATCTCTACAGAAAACTCATACAGCAAGCACTCAGTGTAACAAGAAATAGACCTTAGAAATACAGAAGCTACATAAAGCAAATGACAAAGTATGTTTCTGTAGATGGAGGATTTTTTTTTCTGGATAATATATAGAATTTGTGTTTTTGTATTTTAAAAAAAGTTCTGTATTATGAAATTATTACTAATATGATAAGAATCAAAATTAGACAATGAAGAAAATACTCTGCTTTTAAATATACACATTTGTGTTTTTAATTAACTATAATTACATCACTCCCCCCTTTCCCACCACATTCATGCCCATCCCTCTCCCTTGCTCCCTCTCAAATTCGTGGCCTCTTTTCTGTTAATTGCTAAAATTGTTAATTCATTGTTGTGTAAATATGCTTTTAAGATCCCCTTGACTGTATAGTGAAGGCTGAGAGAAGGGGGCCTGTGGAGGTGGGAACACAAGCCTATCAAGGGAGGGTGAAACACCTAGGAAGAAGGCTGCAATCCATGGGTAACAAGAAAAAGATACTGGGGTCTACTCCAAGGCCATGGCAATAACTGATGATTTTAACTGTGCTGGAGAGCTTATGTAAGAAGGTTCAGAAACTGATGAAATATTGCAGTATGAGAGTTATAAGAAGGGATGAACCATTTACTCAGAAAAAAAATCTTGCTAAGTTCTTTCTATGTGCTAGCACTAAATTAGATGCTAGGCACCACAGCTAATTAAATGAGAAGATGCATTAATTTACCAGCCTCCTAGGAAACAGGAGAGATTAAAAGATGTGGTTTCAAATACAAGAAGTGATTTTTAAGTACAAACAAACCAAAACATCAACATGAATTCTAATTAGCTGGAAATGCTTAAGAAATGCTTTCTAGAGAAAGAATAAGACACAGGAGAATCCAAATGCGTTTAATTAATGAAGATGGGTGTAGAACCACAAAGAAGCAGGGAGGTAAAGCCATCTTCGAACCTGGCTCAGGCTAAACAAACACACGGGAGCAGAACAGGAGTGACATAGAGATGTGAGAGGGACCTTGGAGTCACCTGCGCTGTCCTCAGCTCTGAATATAGACTCGCCAGGGAGCTTTACACACTGCTGATGCTCAGGCTGCCACCTGTAGAGATTCTTATCTGCTCTCTCAGGGGTGGCTGGTGAGATCATCAGGAAATTCCCAGGGTACCACACTGCAAACCTCAGCCCAGTTCCCTCCTTCAGAAAAAAAGGAGCAATTCAGATTCTTAGGGTCATCTACAACTAAACAGTTTTCCAAGAGCAAAGCACATTGCAATCAAATCATTTTCTTCTACTTCTGGACAAATGAAACTTAGGGGTTATAATAAGAACCTGTCCCCTCTAAATTTACTTTGAAATGATTGACCTAATAATCACTCTCGTAATTTTACACGCCCATAAAATCCTTTTTGAAAACAATGTAGATACTTTAGACGATAATAGTTCACTCAAAAGTTTCTGTGAAATTGAAGCAGAGCACTACATGTTCCCAGTGGCCTTTGCAAAGAACTAGGTAAATGCTAAGATAGAATTTTATTTCAGATCTTATATGAAAACCATCCCTATACAAACATCATAAACTTAAGGGAGAAAATGAACGATTCAGCCATTATTGAAACCATCCAGGAAAAGAAGAAGTGTACGATTTTTCCTCAAAGTGTTCTACTTGCAATTATAGTACAGCTGAGGATCATGGGAAAAGCAGAATTGTCAAATGGGAAAATTGTAACAAGGGCAGCTAAGAGGCCACAGGAGGTCTCCTATGAAAACTAACTTCTCACAAAAGTAGTCTCCATTTCTGCTGGCTTTATCCTAAAGGACGGGATTATGTACAGGAAAATCTACTAAGGGCTCAGGGCCCAGTAAAAAGCTGTCTTCAGGGGCTAAGCTTCCTCCACTCAAAACTGGCAGCCTTGGCTTCACCTGAAATCACTGAATCATGCCATATTTTGACAGGATCTCAAAGGACTTGAATGTACATAAAAATTAGAGGGGCACTGTTCTACAACTGAGTTAAGTGTGGTCCATATAACTGCAGCAATTGACAACACCCAGACATAAAAAGAACTGTAAATTACTGGGCATAATTGTAGCCACTAGAACAGAGTCTCCAGAGGCAGAGCTAGGCTCAAGCCTCAGCATCTTACCAAAATTGCCGTGGAATTTTGTGTGTAGCCGTGGTTAAGAGGTAGCAGTGCTGGGCACGGCTCCACTCAACCCCATCTGCAGGACCTGTAGAAGGAGTGGCGGGCTACGTCCCGCCACCCGGCTAGCTTTACACCCGAAATAATTACACGGAAACTGTGTTCTTTTAAACACTGCCTGGCCCATTAGTTCTAGCCTCTTATTGGCTAATTCTCACATCTTGATTAACTCTAATAATGTGTGTAGCACCACGAGGTGGTGGCTTACTAGGAAAGATTCTAGCCTACATCTGTCTCGGGTCGAAGAATCATGGTGTCTGCCTCACTTCCCTTCTTCCCAGCATTCTGTTCTGTCTACTCCACCCACCTATGTTCTGATCTATCAGGCCAAGCAGTTTCTTTATTAATTAACCAATGAAAGCAACACATAGAAAGAAGACTCACCTACATCAAGGACCCTGGCCTCAGAAATCATTAAAATAAGACTCCAGGGCACAAGCTCACCCACCAGACAGAAGGAAGGGGAACAGATCTCTATTCCTGCGTATTGCTGTTACCTTTCCAAAAACGTTTGTATTTTATAACATATTTAATGTGCTAGTTTCAAAATACATTTATAGTTTATGGCTGTACATATATTGTACTATTATATACATTATAATGGATATTAAATATAAATTAAATAATCTTTTATATAGAAGGGTGAATATTAAAGACATTCAGAGGCTGACTATTGACCCCAATAAAACACATTGAATCCCAAAAATATGTTGAAATCATACTTAGGAAGATGTCACAGATAATGATTCCAATTAATAACATAAGGGAATCTATAATTCTTATTAATAAATTATAATGAAAAGGATATCCAAAGTTACCATCACCATAGCAAAACATTCAGTCACATAGATCTACCACACTCATATACCCAACATTTATCGAGCCAGCCATTATAAGCCATTACACTGTGTTTATGAAATAGTATATTCCTGGCACTGGGAATAAACAGAAGTGGTCCTGATCTACATGACCCCAAAGCAGACCAACCATCAAGCAAGTCCAGTCATCTGCAGGGAAAATTAAAGGCTGGCCTGGGAGAAGAGTACATCTAGGATGTGCTGGGCCTGGGAGAACAGAGCAACTAGGAATACTGGGCAGGAAAGTAAATGTGGTCTATAAAGTGAACTCCAAAAGTGGATAATTTGGCCCGAGCCAAAGGAGGAGAAAATGGAAGTGGAATGAAGGACTACATGTGGGTGATGATCCCACTGCTCATCAGAGCAATAGCTAGAGGTCGCTGCATTAACTGAGCATGAATACTGGGTTCTCACGCCTTAAAAGTACTAGAGAGGTATTGATTTTTACAGAGCACAGTTTATACTTTTAGTATCTGTTTATAACTCCTCCTCTTCATCTTGCTTTTCAAGACAGTCTAACAGTCCTGGCGTCCTGGAACTCGTTTAGACCAAGCCGGCCTCGAACTCACAGAGATCTGCCTGCCCAGGCACTAGTGGTGCATGTCTTTTTCCTTTTATGTAAGTTCACTGAGTACAATTAGCACTGCCAGTTTCTTTGGTCTTCCACAATGTTCTTCACTCAAAGTTCTATGCAGGACACATCAGAGACACTCAGTAAGTATGCATGTGTCTTGACGGGAAGGCAAAAGTTGGATGAGACGATTCTCTTAAGACCGGGAAAATGACCAAGAACCGCAGTCAAACCACAGTGGAGTGGAGTCAGTGGGTGGCGAGAGTAAATTTGTTTTACAGACTTAACGTAGCGCTCCTCCACCGCCAAGGAAGCAAAAGTTTACAATTCTTACTTGTTTAATATGATGGGAATATTGGGAAGTCAGGGGGAAGGAGGGTAAGCACGCAAATGTGCTGGGCCTAGTGGCACACACCTTTGATCCCAGCAGAGGCAGGCAGACTTCTGAGTTTGTGCCACCCTGGTCTACAGATTTACACAAAGGCAATAGATTAAAGTATTACAGCTTATCTACCAATAGGCAATAGGTAATCATCAGAATATAACATTATTATATAATTTTACTCCATGTAACTGTTGTAGCTACAAATTATATAATATTCTTTTTCAATAATTTACTTAATTTTATGTTTTATGCATTGGTGTGAGGGTATCAGATCCCCTGGAACTGGAGTTACAGACTTGTTGTGAGCTGCCACTTGGGTGCTGGGAATTGAACCTGAGTCCTCTGGAAGACCAGCCGGTGGGTGCTCTTAACCACTGAGTCATATGATAGTCTCCTATTTTAAACTTATATAAATGATATTGTGCTGACTATAACTTTTAAAGACCTATCATTAATGTTCTATATCAGTTTTTTTTAGGTTAGAATGCAGGTGATGGACTTCAGTCTGGAATTCTCACACACTCTCTGTACTCACTCCCTTACCTCCTCCCTTCTGTACCCCCATCAAGCTCTTGCTATTCATGGTCCTCATACACTTCTCACTCTACCTTCCTATCTCATGCATTCATTACCCTCCCTTTCACCTGGGCAGCATTAGCTCTTCAGAGTTAATATGTGGATGTGCAATACAGCATTTCATTTGCCTTCCATGGGTGTCTATGTCTTTTTAAGTTATTAAATCACAAACAATATAGTACCTCTAACTCACAGCTACTGTTTAAAATATTTCAAATCATCACCCTTACTTATGGAGATTTTTGTTTTTGCTATAGATTGTAGAATTCTTAAAAATTTTTAAATATAAATAAGCTTATGAAGTATAACTAAATACTTTATGTCAATTGTAAGAATGCATTGAGGTCTTTGGCTATTTTTAGTGCACACTTGAGCAATGAGCATTCTTGGTCTTGATGAAGTCTTCTACAAGACTGCGATGTCACGCAATCTGCTTAATCAAAGCTTGCGTATTTAGCAATTTTCAGCCTACCTATCCATATCTAATAAAGGCTTACTTCATAATTAAGAAGCTGACAAAGTTTCCATGTAATCTGAGTGATTTTTGACACAAATGTGAAATAATAGTATTAGGGAGTGTTAAGTTCAAATGCAGGAGGAATGGTTGCGGTGACTATTTAATATAACAAAGTGGACCTGACCTCCAGGATCTCCCAGCATCCCTCAGTCCCCACCTGTTTCAGGATATGGCTGGCATACCCACCCTCTACCCTGAATTCTCAGGCCCAGGGACTAGGCTGCCCTTCCCACAGAGGCTCTTCCCTACATAATGCAGACATTTAGGTTATCCGCCCCTTCCATTTTGTACCTTTGGCTTCCTGGCTGCTGCACCTAGTTCCCCTCTCCTCTCTCCTTCCCCTTCTCCCGCAGGGCCCAACTCAGTCTGGCCAAGTCCACTCTGGACTCTCCCAGATGTCCCTGCCTCTACCTATGCTCTGACATTTATCTATAAAAGTCATTTTCCTCCACCATACCTAGGAGCAGTCATGCCTTTTCCTTTCTTTTTTGTTTGTTTATTTATTCAGAAAGGACATGAATGCTGTGGTGTTTTATTAGCTACCGTGTCCAATAAAACTTTTTACCTTGAATTTTATTTTATTTTTCTGACATTAGTGCTGTAACTTTACTGGTTATTTATTCCATATTTTTATTTTCCAATTCTCTGTGTAATTTCTGGGAGGAATTCCTCTTGCAGATCTCATCTACGACTTCATTTTTCAAAGCTGAACTTGAGACTCTTCCATTTCTAGAAGCCATCTCAATCCACTTACATTGCAAGACATCACTGTATTGGATTTTTGTGTTGCACGTTTTTGTGTTTCCTATAAAGAATTTTATCTTTTCTTATTCCACTTTCCACCTTCTATTTCTCATAGTAAACAAAATACTCCTGCTGTCTGATCTCCCAGACCTGTGACTAAAGGGCCAAGATGCATGCACAAGGAAATGTTCCCTGAAGCATTATCTACAATGCTTTAAAATGGTTTGATGGGCCAGGAGGTGGTGGTACACACCTTTAATCCCTTTAATCAGGAGGCAGAAGCAGGCGGATCTCTGTGAGTTCGAGGGTAGCCTGGTTTATGAGAGCTAGTTCCAGAACGGCGAAGACTATTATACAGAGAAGCCCTGTCTGGGGAGAGGGATAAATAAATAAATAAATGGTTTGATGTTTGCTGAAATACTTAGAAATCTGTAACCCTATGTAGAATGATACAAAATCCTGCTAAGGGAAAAGGGAAAATATGAA
Organism: Neodon shergylaensis; assembly: GCA_025134845.1. Lineage (NCBI taxonomy): Eukaryota > Metazoa > Chordata > Mammalia > Rodentia > Cricetidae > Neodon > Neodon shergylaensis. The sequence goes on from JABTXL010005998.1 coordinate 1,025,270, forward strand.
ATTCTGTAGACATTAAACAGAACAAGATTCCAACCATATAACATCCAATGGTGTTTGGTTGACAGATGTTTGCCCCATCTGTTTCCTCTGAGCTACAGTGCCTTCCTCTGTTATGGGTATGCTGAGGCTACCCTGGCACACACAATGCAATGTTAGACTTAGTCCGTTTAACACATCACTCACTGCTTCCATTTTCAGAAATCCCATGTGCGGACGCATTGTCCATCAAGTCTTCTTGCACTCAGTAACCACTCAGAGTTCTCTAGGCGTGACAATCCACAGGGCTCACGTGCTAACCTATTGTGTGCACACACAGGGTGATGGGTTGTTTTTAAGGAGTTTGCTCACAAGATTCTAGAGAATGACAATTCTTACATTTGCAAGGTGGCCCAGCAGGTGGGAGACCCAGGGAAGAGATGCCCAAAGGCAGCCTGATGTCAACACCCTTGGGTTTGAGGGAGGTCATTCTTTTCTTACAAAAGCTTCAAGTCATTGAGTGAGACCTACCCTCTTTACAGAGGCTGAACTGCTTTCCTAAATGCCTACTCATCTTCATGTAAATCTAACATAAAATATGCCTGCAGACACACCTGGGAGGAAGTTTGGTTAAACACCTGGGTACTGTTGCTTGGTTAAAACTGATAGCTAACGTGAGCCATGAGCTGTCACTCTAACTGTGTGCATGACAGTCATTCACCGGCTTTTCTGAGCAGTGGTTCTTTAGTGAATATCAAATATGGCCATCTTCCCACTCAGAGCAGTAGATCTTAGGGCAACGGGCCACCCTTTAGCCCACCAGGAATCTACTCTGGAAATGGTCTTCCCCTTTGAGCAAGGAAGGCCCCAGTGGAAAACGAGTTTAGTAGGAACAGTAAGGAGCGGCAGATAGTGAGGTGGTCTTTTACATTACCTTGCGAGGCTCTCAGTTTTAGCTTTTAATGAAATGGAATAAATGAACTCAAGGAATTACTAACAGAATGGAAATGGGAAATCCATCACAAAGGCAGTATGCAAGGTAGAAACTCAGTTCTCAGGGATTTTCAGGGGTTTATGCTTAAGTCTTTAACACAAGAAATAAACGTGATGGAAAATGCTTCTCGTCCCCTCAGGAGGCCCGCACTTATTACATTAGCAGAGAGTCTTTTACTGGCCTCGCAGCCTCCTCCCTGCTGCCAAATTGGCAGAATCTCTTCTATCTCAACCTTCTGTTTCTGGGTGAAAAATGATTTTTGAAGTAAGTTTGGCTTATGCTATGCAAATGCTTCTCAGAGACTTACAGCTTCCAGGGTATTAAATAACAGCTGGCAAAAATGAAAATACGAGTAGTAAACAAAGCAATAATAGTGTTTCGGAATATCTTTCTTCTAGCCTTCCCAAAGATCCAGGGGTTGGGAGAATGAATGCATTGCTCTCTCTTTTTAGAGAGACTGCCTATGGGGACGATTATCAACGTAGCAGCTCGTTTGTCCATTTCCTATTACATGTTACCTTTGACCTAGAGGGGTTTTGGGGTAAGATGAGCCTTTTGATCCACCCTTCTTGGGAGCTGAGGTCGGGGCTTCTGATTGCGCTGGGAACCCTGATGCAAACAAATGTGAGTTTAGGTTGTTTGACTCTGGAAGTCTCAGAGGTCAGTGGCTCAGACAAATGGAGAAAGCAAAGCTTGCACTTCAAGAGTGCGGAAGTTTCTGAGATAACTTCCCTCTGGTGAGTACAGCATCTCGACTGCTCGTCAAACGAAGGAGCTAACATTTCACCAAGTTAGAAATAACTTCCCAAGATCCGAAGTGTCCCTTTAATATCCAGCAATTGTTATTGTCAGGTTCCCCTAAAGGAAAGCGGTGACTTAAATACACCAAGTCATTTCTGAGATTTTGCTAGGGGTCACTTGACCGAGGTGCTCTCTGCTACTCTTTTCTTTGTTGGACATTTTTCTTTGAAAGTTTATTCTTAACTTGCATGATTCTGTAAATCTAAAACATGAGACATTCAGGGGTGCAAGGGCAATGAACACACTGAGCTCGGAAGTGTGGGCTTCTTTCTGGATTATCTGACAATGCTGTTGGTGATTTTCTCTATAAACACACGATTAATTGAGCACCTTACATGAGAAAAGGAAAAGGCAGATTTTAAAAAAAAAGTAACACTACCTTTTAGAAATCATTATCCTGCTACCATTACCATACAGAGAAAGCCACAGCCAGCCAGAGCCGGCCGGTCACCCTTCTAGCAGCCTTCCGGCCTGACCACATGCTGCCTCTGCCTACCACTAGAGAGTGTGGGGATTCTGGCGAGGAGTAAGACAAGGAGCCCTAGTGTTGTTCACAGCCTAGTAAATCTTCATCTCCCCTTGGGGCCTGCGCTGAAGAGCATTCATTACTTTCTAATACCAAACATTAAAAGACGCTTGACATCGCTATTCACAGCACAAATGTAAACCCAACCCATAATGATATCGTCCCATCTTCATTAGGGAGACTAGAGCCACAAGGTCAGATAATGGCAAGCGTTGGCACAATCATGTAGGGAGAAATCAGAGTCCTCCTACTCTGCTAGTGGGAATGGAAATGGCAGCCATTTGGGGAAAACATTTAAGAAGTTCCTTGAATGACTCAACAAAGAGCAAGCTTGTAATCCACCATAAACCCTGAAATGTATCTAACAATTCATATCATTGCTATTTATAAAAGCCAGAAAGTAGGAACAGCCTAGCTAACAAACAAAATGTGTTATATTTATATGGTGGAATACTATTGTGAAAAACCAATGCTTGCTATAAAAGTGTATGAACCTTGAAAACATTTTTTTCTAGATGAAAAACGTCCTTCACAAATGAGAATTGTATGAACATAGTGTATACAGGCAAGAAGTGGCTGTGCAGGGCTGGAGGAGCGATGGCTAAAGCACCTCAATGTTCTTATTGAGGAAATGCATATGTTCTAAAGAGGATGATGGCGCTTGCACATAACTGGGACTACAGGAAGGTTGGGGAACTATAGTTCTCCGTGGCTAATGTTGTAAATGAACTTGATCTCAATGGCACTGTTTCACAGGAGAGAAAGAGAAGCAGCAAGGGTATGGCTCCTGTCTCAATACATCGGCTACCTCCTAAACACTCATCTGTCTAAGTATTTGTACTACTTTGTGCGTTATTATCTTGTATCATTTGTGTGAATGGCTAGGGTCCTAGGCTAAATGTGAGCACTCTGAAGATAGATATATCCCCTTCATCTTTGCTATCCTTGAAGCTCCTGATTTATGGTCATTTATATTGAAAGTGTTTAATAGGCTTTTGAGTGACTGGGCCACACAGTAGTTAGAAAATTAAAAAAAAAATTACCACTTAGTAACCACTGCTCCTTGGATAACTTCTTGAAAAGACAGGGAATGAGCCCCTTTGTCACTTGACATACTTTGGGCTGTGACTAATAAACTTCATCCCACCTACTATCTTCAGCTTCTACCTGGTCTCCTCTGGGTTCTGAAATGTGTGCTGTTCTTTTCTACCCTGGGGCTTCTGCATGGACGTTCTCCTGCACTGCCCTCCACTCGTGACTTGCCTTTCCACATCTCCTCCTCAGGACACCTCCACCCCACACCCCACCCCGTGACCCAAGAAAATAAAGACCTAAGGGACCCCTTAGCTCCTCCCACCTTTACTTGTGACTGCCTTTGTCACAATTTGCAATGACATTTATTCATTTCCCCTCTACACCATAAAGTCAGTGAGGACAGCCAGCCTGCTGCTTTCTTTGATTTGCATGGGCATGCCCAATGCATAGTGCAGGCCGTAGTACTTACTAAGTACATAGGAAACATTCTGAGTGGATCAGTGAATCGAGTTATTAATGGTCAGTAAACAAGACAGAATGCATGAGAACCTCAGGGCTAACACGAGAAACACCCCATACACGACAATGTATGTGTCACATTTACTCCATAGAACAGAAATAGAAGGGCAACGAGAAGACATGAAGTGCAGCTGCAGGCCAGAAAACAGAGCTCCATCAGGTCTTGGCTGACTGGACTCAGCACAGTCTGAGAGCTAAATTCCTGGAGCCTGCAGCGGGCCAAGCCGGAGGTAAGCGCCTGGGATCCTGGAAAACACATGCAGATGGTGCTGCCTGCGGTGGAGATTTTAAAGGATGGGATGAAGCACACAGCCACATGAAGACAGTCGCCTAAAAATGGAAACCCGGCTTATTATGCAGGGATTGTCTAGATTAAAAGCAGAATGTCAATAAAATGCCAATCGTGTCAATAAACCCTGTCAAGAAGAGAGATGCTGGTACCCATACGTAGTCTCAGAAAGAGCCACACTAAAACAAAACAAAACAAGCAAGAACCCTGGGAGAAGGGTCCGAAGGAAACAGACAGTGGAATAGAAGAGACAGTGGTACTGGCCAGATTATTGTTCCAGAGCACGGTAGAAAGACAAACAAAAGCCTATCAGAGAAGTCGTGTTTATGGTTAGGTGGCAGGTCTCACACCCAAGTGTGTCACAGGCTATCTGAGAAGCTGGCTCATTACCAGACACACTTGATCAGCCTGGGACACTTTAAACCAAGCTGGTGATTTGGCTTGTGAAATAACATATACAAAGCGATTGGTTACACTTAACAACACATATGAGAAGTTACCATATGACAATTTTAAAATTATTATTATTGCTGCTAAGCCCTGGTTTTATGCTTTATCATAATGTTTATTCCAAACCACATAGACGACATGTGCTTGTATGTACTTGAGAGTATTCTAAGTGATTGCATAAAAAAACGTGCTGATCAGAATAAATTCCAGATGCATTAAAAATGTAAAATAAAGTAAATAAAACCATAAAAGTATATGGAAAATTATGTATATGCTTATATACATAATGCATGCAAGCCCCACATAAGCATAAATGCAAACAAAAAGTCATAAATCACAAAGAAAAAAATAGATATAGTTGACAACCCGAAAAGTAACGCTTTGCATAGGATAACTACTGTAACCAGAGAAACAAATGACCAAGGGGAAATGACAGAGGATGTTCAAAAGGCAAATGCCTTACATTTCCAAAATTCTTGCAAAAACATTAAAAAAAATCATAGATGCTATCACTAGGAAGTTCTTTTTTCCAGCTGATCATGACATCTTGGACCTAAAAGCCAAGATTTATTTGGAGGCTGAGGCAGGAAGGTTGCCATAAATTCAAGGAAAACCTGGGTTAAACGTTGAGTACTAATTTTCCGGGCCTACAGAGTGAGATTCTTTCTCAATAAAGTTTTCATTATTTTAATAATATTTTAGATTTTCATTGCTTATTTAATGAGAATTTTCTAAAAGAGTCTGCTTGTTCACATGTTGCTGTTAAAAGTATAATATTGGCAATTAGTTTGATCATTCCGAGGACAATATATTTAATAACACAAATTTGTGAGCATACGTGCACACTCCATTAATTTCTGCAGGATAAATGAAATGGCATGCATTAACACACATTTTTAAAATAAATATATTTACATATTTCACTGTATGTGTATATATAAAATGTATTTAAATGACACATAAATCTTAAATTTTTAAAAATATGTATTTTTGTATCTTGTACTTTATACTTAAGGTGTGACCTAGCTAGTCATCTTCTGAAAAATTACTCTAAAGTACTGAGAATTAGCTTCTCTGAAAGGCTCATTGCAAGAATACTTAGAATTGACATGGAATACCTAAAAGTTAAATGTTTGCAAGATGCTAAACCATAGGATCTGGGTTCATATCTGTAATTAATATTTATAAATAATGTTGGACAAATAATATATTATATACAGGTATTCACTAAATAGAGATAAAAATAAAATAATACAGACATCTAGAACAATACTACAAAGATAAGAAGATATGCACAACCTGATCTACCTGATGTAAAACAAGAGTGTGTGTGTAATATTCACACACATGTACATCTCAAACTAGTAAAACAAGAGTATATGTGTAATACTCACATACATGTACATCTCAAACTAGTGAAAATCCAATTATCATGGAAAGATGGGTTTTTTAATCCATAGTCCATATTTTTTAATTTCTTATAGCATTCATAACACTTTTTGAAACATACTGAGCTTGCATTTTAATTTACTAAAAGGAAAAAATCATTAATTCTATAAATTCTCCTAAAAGTTTAGACATAAAACTTACACAAAGGTTCCCATAAATTCTATGACAATAGCTATGTACCCTCTTGAATGATTGCTTATGTAACTTGAGAATTTTTCTTTTTTGGTTCATTTTAGAATTGACAGCCGTTCCCACAGACCATAATTTTATCATAATTTATTTTCTCTTTCAGGATCTGAAAAGGCTCTTAGCCCACGAGATTCACACAGATTACCAAGGAAATATTTATCAACTTCCTATGCTAGCTGAGATCCAAAGCAAACTCTTGACTCCAGACTTGCTCCACCTTGTCATCCTCCAATGAGACTTATTTTCCACAGACCACCCAACTGCCTCCAAATGGCTGTAACATTCAGTTCGTGGTCAGTCAACAAAGGCTTTACAACCCAACTGGAGAAGAGCAAAGCACATCTGATGGATTGTGCAGACAAACCATATCCATAGAGAGGGAACTGGGGACACATTAGAGGTGAACAAAGGGAGCTGAGGTAGGGCTGGGAAGGACTGCCTTGGATAAGACTCACCGGGAGTAAACCTCTACTAACAGCCCGTGACAGAAAAACAGTCTCTGATTTCCCATTTGAAATTCTATGAAACAGCAGGAGATTCCATAAAAGCTTTAAGAAAATAATAGAAAGCTGTCTCTCTTTAGTAATTGTCCGGACAGGCTGTTAACAGCTCTATGTCCCTGACACTGATTTCAGCATCAGTCTTCCTGTGGAAACCCCAGAATCCACTCTTGCTGCTCTGCTTATAAAGACTGAATGGCTTAAAAGAAAACCATGCAAGCAGCAGGCCTTTTTTTTTTCCTTTCCACGGAGCTGCAAAGTTTCTCCTACACCTTTACCTGGAGGTTTACACAGTTCTCAATACGCTCTTAGATATCAATTATCCCAGACCTAATTCTTTACACTTTTTGCCACCTTATTCGATTTGGCTGCATTTCCCACTCAAACTCTAGCTTTCTAAACTATTAAGCAATCCCATCTGGGTTAGGAGCCAGCACCTTCAGTTCCCATAGGAAACCTTCCCAGACGCAGCTCACTCCGGATCTCCAAGCGCCACAACTAAACCTTTATACCCAAATCCATTTGTACAGATTTCCAAACATCACGGGAACACACAGTCTATAATGTCTGGAAGCGCACGGAGCGGTGATGAGAAAAGTGACAAACACCGCTTCTGTGTTTCCAGACCGGCGGGCCAGATGTTGTTCTCATCACGGCATCCCTTCCTGAGCCTCGGGAGGCTTTGCAGTCTGGCACCCTCAGTACTCCACTAACTGACCCAACAGGAAGCTAACACTAACCTTCAAATTTACTGTCCTTCTCTCCCTCCTGCCTGGTGCCCTCGCTCCCAACAGACCCTGGGCAGATGGGGAAACAGGACTGGGAGAAGACTGAGCAGAGTAGGTACTGAACTGAGTGACTCGGGATGGACTAGCTCAAGGACTATGTCCTTTGTACTTAAAAAGCCAGGTGTCTTTTGACTACGGAATGACCAAAGATAATAAAAACGCAAACTATAGTGTCTAGCCAATGGATGCATGGCCAGTCCACTTCACACACAAGCCAGCAAAGACCTAGAGCCAGGGTTCAAATTCAGGCCAAGCTTTAAAACCCCAGAAGTATGACCTCATCTGCAAAGCTCTTGGGACAGACCAAGGTTTTCCACCAATGGCATTTACCACTACCTGTCTTCAAGGAAGAGTAACTGTCATCAAGGGTCTGCAGAATGTTAAAATCCAGGGAGGAGAGCAGCCCCTTCTCAGAGGAAAGACCTTTGTGAGGACAAAAAATTAAATTAAGCAACTAGAAAAGAAAAGCCCAGTCGTGTTGGCTAAAACTGAGTGAGTGAGATTCAAAGAAATCTTTAAATATTGACATGCTTGAGATCATTAGATTAAGTAGAATGAATTTTAAAAACTAGGTTGGCAGTGGACATCTGGCATTTTTAAAAAGCACAGATGGAAATCATGTAAGTCAGAAAATTCTTTCAATCCAGACTCCAGCTAAGGCTCGAGACATGACTGAAGGGAAGTTTGAACTCATGGAGTAGTAAGTCTTAGGTGGGAAGTCAGGAGCCATGAAGACAGGAAGCCGTTCAGTAGCGGCGTCAGCGGCGAGCACATTTCAGTGTGACACTCTGAGGTGTCACTCAAGCTATGAGGCTTTCTGACATTATTTCAGACAAACACCACTCTGTAAGATTGCTGACCAAGAGGAGACACTAATGAGAATGAGCAGAAGGACTCTGAAGGAACCCCATGCAGTAGTCAGTGCAGAAGCTACGCAGATAAGGCAGCTTCCATTTGGGGAATGACACAGGACTCTGCCTCCCACTCCTACCACACACATTCTTCATGGACTTAACTCACTTATATGCAGTCTCCTGAGCCCAGAAGTCTCCCTACAGTAGGAAGTGTAAATTTCCACGAGGCCCAGTGCACTGGGGACCAGAATAAAAAGGTGAACCATCTCCACTCATCGAGTGCCTTCACTGTTAAAGATGATCTGTCAGCCCAGGTTTCTCCGTGGTGTTTCTAAATCTCTGTAAAACTTTGAACGTCAGTTATAATCTGACTTTTGTTTTTGTTGTTTTGTGATATTCCCTGTCTCCAACACTGGCAATGAATTATGCCACATTTAAAAAAAACAACTCACAAACATTTGTTAAGCATCTACCCCCTGCAGAATTTGTACTATTTTAAACATATTATTCCATGTAACTCCTATAAGCATCTTGTGAAAGAGATATCGAGACTGTGTGTACTTTATAGATGAGCTCGAGGCCAGCTAGCCAGTCTTCTTTTGCATATAGTAATGGCATAGGCAGAATGTGAGCCCCACTTAGCCGTTACCCCAAACATCAGTACACCAGAATCCCAAATGCGTGAGCACCAAATATGTGTCACAAAGCTTCTAGCAGACAAGGCCCTGGGTGACACGAAATGCGAAGGAGACCCACGGGTAAACAGTCAAGAGCACAACTGCCCTGGATTGAGTGTTTAACGAGCAGAACGTGGGCCAGAGCAGAAAAACACCTGGGCCTGAGTCGGTGTTGTCTTTCTATTGCACTTCCGAAAAAAACGAAATCTAAGTCCAAATTACATAACACTCTGACTGGCTCGCCTAGCCAGTTGCCTCTATTCCAGTTTAGTCTCCAGAGGATGTCAGGCTGAGCTAGGCTCTGGGCTTTGGCAGAAATCAGAAAGTCTGCAGGAATTAGCGTTGTGATGTCCGGAGGATATGGTGACAGATTAGCTTGCATATGCAGCTCGGTTAATAATTGACCCAATTAGCTTCTTCCCATTGAGATGAAAATTCTGTATGGTGCCTTGCCACACTGACGACTCATGGACACTAGGAAGATTTATTCTACCTATGATTCATCTCTTTCCTATCAAACCAACTACTGAAGTCTCCAGTGCAAAGAACCTCATGCTTGAGATATGAATATTAATGTCTACCGTCTTCAACTTTGTGGCACTTACGCCTTCTAGGTAAGGAGTCAGGATGAGACAAAGACAAATAAATTCAGATAAAAGACCACAAAACGAGCTAGACAGTTGGGTGAACAACCAAATCAGCAGGGTTAGCAGTTCAAGAAAGAGTTGTGCAAGGTGGCATGTGAATGCCCTGAGAGGTGATGTGCTAGATGCTTGGTCTGTTGCTTCTTGCCATTATTGATTGGCACTAGAACGTTTAAGTGGCAGGGCAGGACCAACTGACAAAAAGGTTGACTGTAGGCACTGATTTTCTCTCTCTCTCTCTCTCTCTCTCTCTCTCTCTCTCTCTCTCTCTCTCTTTCTCTGTGTGTATAGTGTATCCTTCTCTTTCTTTCTTCCTCGCCTTCGTAGTAGTCATGATATGAATAATACCCTCAGCTATATGCACCTGCCATGATGTGCTGCCTCCACCACAGAGCCCAAAGCAACAAAGCCAAGAGAGCATAGACTAAAACCTCAAAAACTATGAGGTAATATCAGCCTTTCTTCTGGGTAAGTTGAGTTGCTTATCTCAATTATTTCTTCTCTCCCCACCCATGTGTGTGTATGCATGTGTGTTGTGTGTGTTCATGTGTGGTGTGTATGAGTACATTTGTTCATTTGTGTGTGGACAAACACACCTGTATGTATGCAGAGGCCTGTTTTATGGCAGGGTTTTTTTTTTAAGAAATAAAATACTCCAAGCTGAATGGAGGCTCATTAAGAATTAGTAAGTAAGCCAAACATAATAAGTTTAGGAAGTAAACCATTCACAAGTCTCAGGAAGCTCCTGAAACTTGTAAGACATCAAAGACACACACACACACACACACACACACGGTTATGTAAGCAGTAAGGGTGCCCTGAGAGAGGAATCTCTGGTATGTTGAGCTGTCTGCAGGTTGTACTGGGTCCCAGCTTTCATGAGTCACTACCTCTGCTGAGGTGAGCTTTTTGGTGATGGGGGTGATCTGAAGATAACTTTATGAAGAAATTCTCTCATTCTACTTTTACACAGGGTTAGGAATTGAACTAAGATCTTCAGGCTTATATAGCAAACTTCTTTACCCACTGTGCCAGCCACTTTGATTGCCAAGATCAATGGATTTTAGTCTTTGAGTCATCCATGGTCCTGTAAGTAACCCCAATAAACTCAGTGGTTCACCTGGTTGGAGTGTGGTGAAGCCACTACTTTGATCTCTTGTCAGAGGTGAGTGATGCTTACACACATCTTCCCAAGGAATGTCACACAAGGCCAAGGATCAACCTCGGGTGTCTTCCTCAATCAGTCCATACCTTATTTTTTGAGTGAGGGTTTTTATTGAAGCCAGAACTCACCAATTCAACTAGGCTAGCTGGTCAGAGAGCGCCAAGGATCTGTCTTCCCCACACTGGGATTACAGACACATACCATTGTTCATGACTTTTATGTGGCTGTTGGGAATCCAAACTCCATTACTCATATCTAAGTGGCAAGCTATATACCCCGACTTTGGGGCATTTATTTAATTTACTCACAGAACATTAAATAACAACACTTTAGAGGGAACAGAAATATTGTGTCTGGTGAATAGAAAGTTTTTTTTTTTTAAGTCATGAAATTCAAGATGCACCTGGAAAGACAAGTAAGATCTGTAGAGACAGGGACAAAGAGTTGTTGAGAGAGGCCTAAGGCTTAACAGAGACTGTCCCTGCACCCCTGCCTGGGGCCTGTCAGCGCTGTTGGACCAGAGGTTGAAGAAACGAACTCTTTATAAATATAGTTAGGTAGGATAGATTTGTGGGGGGGAAAAAACCTTAGAGGCCAAGTTCAAGAGTTAGGAATTTATACTGTATATAAGGGGGCTATTTAAAGTTTTAGATGAAAAACTCCAACGGATCTCCAGCCAGAAGTCTGGGGGAGAAAGCACACTAAGGTTTGAATGTCTGCACACTCCCTTGCTTACCCACCCCACTACCTGGAAATTGAATCACTGATGAAGTAGTATTGGGAGCTAATAAGCCAAGAGGGTTCGAATTCCAGGAATGGACTGATGTCCTTATCAAGGGAGTAGGGTAGTTGTTGCAGCAGTGGCCTTGCTCTGACAACCTCACCTATGTTTCCCTGCTCTCCATTCATGGTTTCTACCATGGAAAGGTTAGCCATGTGGCCTTTGTTTGGTGGTGGTGGTGGTGGTGGTGCTATGCTCTCGGGATGACCAGTTTCCCAGAGCATGAGCCAAATAATCCTCCTCCTTTTGTATTTTATGTTTTATTTTTCCAAACTTGTGGAGCTAGCACTGAGCTAGGAGAATCCTAATAGCGCTCCTTTCTCCAAGAAGCTGACAGATGTCCCTCCATTGCCCACTCTTCCCTTGTTACGCCCCGTCATGTGTGACAAGCATCTATCACCAGATAGCTCCACTAGGTTATCCCCAGGAATCCATAACCCATCCTAAATGGTCGGGTTACTGCAGACTCCATCACTATTTTATCTTCAATAAAGTTCAGGACACAGCCACAATCCAGGTACAGGACTGACTCCATTTTTTAAATGCCCACTCCATCCCCAGCTCTGAGGAGTAAAGTGGGAGGTGGGGAGCTGAAGTGACGAGATTAGAGAGGAAGTAGGGCAAATATTCAAATTCTAACAGTTTGAAGATTGGGATGGGAATAAGAAGAACTAAATACCGATATCCACAGAGTCGACTGAAAAGTTATCATTGGAAACCTCTCCAAGTAAAGATCGCCAAAAGAGGGCCAGCTCTTGCCCTCCTCTCCACCTCCCAACTCCCCAGTCCTCCACCCCATCCCGCACCCATCCTGATCTCTAAAATCCTATGAAGTCACAAACACTGTACTACCCAGTCTGATGGTCACAAGACCTGACCTCAATAATGAAAACAGACAACAATAGCAGCCGCTAGGAGGGAATTCCTAAATAAATAATACCCGTTTACAAACGACCCAGGCTTGGGTATTTTGGTATAACAACGCAAACACAGCTAAGTATAGACATTCTATTAGATTGTCTACATCGTGAGGCTGTGGCTGCAGTGCAGGCTCAGGGAGTTGGTGGCTGGAGTGAGTGAGGGATTGAGAATCGAACTACGGCAAGGAGTGAGAATGGCGAGCAAGGAACCAGTGAGAGGACCGTGCTAAAGCGTCCTACTACACTGCTTTTCAGCTCCCATCTCACTGGGTCTCACAGCATCTCTGAGAATAGTTCTTATCTGTCCCACTCTGCAGACGTGGAAAGCTCAGGCAGGCCACCTAGCCACGGGGCCAGTCAGTACAGAGAAAGTCATCTGGGGGTAGTTGTTTAGGCTCTGGAACTCGTTGAAGAAGGCATGAAAAAGCAGGTGGAAACAATTATATCTGTAAGATCCCAATTTTTCAAAAGCTGCTGAGCTCTCCTAATTAAAAATCACACACACACACACATACAGAGAGAGAGACAGAGAAAGAGAGAGACACACAGAGAGAAGAGCATGCGCACAGGGGGTGATCAGAGACAGAGATGGGGGTGCCAACCACCAGTGCATCAGAACCTTGAGCTGCCGTATTATATGATTACGGAGTTTATCCATCCCACAACAGAGTTCCGCCGCATCCACATTCTGCTTTTCCCCAGACCTGAGTCAAGCCCTTCTCTTGGCATAAGCAGTGCAGGCCTCCTGTTGTGGCACCCGTGCTCACATACTCAACTCTAGTCTTCTAAGAAGTACCATCTTGAAGGTAGGTTTGGATGGCTGGGGCGCTCAAGGCTCTCATAAGTGTCTTATGCTCACTCACCTTTTACAGACCGGATGCCCTGGGAAAAGCAGGTCTATAATGTTACTGCTCTCCTCCCCAGTTCCATTAAGGGCAGCGGTGAGAATTCTCGCACTGCTACTCCAGCTCAGAGACAATGCTGGTTTGAGTGAAAGTGTCCCCAGTGCATGCGGACGAGTTAACCTAAGGTTAAATGAACACTTAAAATAATATACCGTCCCTTTTCCTAACTGGGATTTCCATGTCATATATACTTGAACATTCAATTGTTTCTCAGTCTAGGTTTAACAGGGATTGACTTCACTTACTGAGGAGTCTACATGTCATAAGTTATTACATTGGAAAAAAATAGCTAGACTTCTGAGGTAAAGATCAAACTTTTCTCATCCCCAGCAGGTCCAGACAGCCCCTGCTGGCCCTATGGCAAACCTGGATTCTAAGCATGGATGTGATTGTGTGTGGCAGGTTCACGGGTGCTTTTAGTTTTCTTCCAATATCATTGGGGCAGGGGGGGGGGACACCACCCGAATTGAACCTGTCTTCTCGGGGCTCTCTGAAGAAAGTCCAGAGCAGGACAACGAGCTGCATTATTCCAGTGACATGCTCACAACATGCTGCCAGCACTGCGGAGGCCAAAGAATGCGTCTGGAATTCACTTGGTGCAATGGCCCTGACAGCTCCCATCCTACACAACATGCCTCAAATTAAAATACATCTGTGAGATGAGATTCACATCGAATAAATAGCAGTTGGCGAAGCCTGAGTCTCCCTAACACGCTATGTAGAGCTAGGAAGACAGACAGGAGGCACAGGGCATCCCTCGGCTGATTTCTCCACTCAAGACTGGGTACCTCCAACCCTCACACTCACAGTCCTCATTACAGCTACATGCTCCTACACAGGAAGCCATTCCTAACAGAAAAATGAAGATCGCTGAACTAAAGAACGTAGGCAAGGCTACTTGTGCTTAGGCAAGGACATCTCTGGGACGCCCCTGACCTGAAAAATCAACTTTACCTAATCTACTTTATAAATGGAAGTGTTTCAGCACCCACCCCACATGGATCTGTCAGGCTGGTAACAGTCCTACCTCGGCAGTGGACAAGGGGAAAAATGGCTCATCGCGGAAGGTCAGGGAGGGGAGACAAATATGTGGGAACAGAAAGTGCCTGAGCTTGCTTGTGGCCTCTCGGTCATCACAGTGTGAGCATCGCCCCCCTTAGAGGAAGACTGTGTGATTAATTTGGCTTCAGAATCACATTTTCATTTCTCAGAAGTTCTAGAAATTTCTGAAGAAAAGGAAAAAAGAAGGAAAGTGGTCCCGAATCAGAAGTTACAAAGCCCCGTGAGTATTGTCACGACTTCAAGGCTGGCATCGCACACAGCAGTGTGCTGGCTGCTGCTGCTCTGCTTAGCGTGTCCTCTGGCATATGCGACACATGCTGGGAGAGGAGGGACACAAACATGAATGACAAATGGTCTCTTTCCCCAAAGCTTAGCTCTCTGGAGGGAAGCTGTCACTTAGAGGAATCATGGTCGCCTGTCTCAGGCTAAACAGAATTAGGGCATACATCAGAATAAATGAGCACTGCTGGGAGAGAGAGAGGAGGGGACTCACATCTGTCTCTATCCGAGGTGGAGGACAGAGAGATGGCTCAGGGTGTAGAGGAGCTTGCTGCGCAAGTCTGATAATCTGAGTTCAATCCCTGGAGCCCTCCTTGTAAAGCAGGAGAGAATTGATTCCACAGTCAGTTCCCTGATTCCCGGACTTCGCCAGTGCTTGGGAGTGCACGCACACGTGTGCAGGCACCCACACACCGAGAAATAAAATGGGGGGGAGAAATGATCCCTAGATTAAGACGGAAAACTAAGCATTGAGAACATTTTCAGCGAGTGACATAAGCAAGGTGTGATTCTCATTCCTCAGAAGGCACTGGAGGAAGGCAGGGAGGGCACTAGACTGACAGGGATAGGACACTGTCAAAAGGACAGTCAGGGTCACTGCCTGATTGGGGGTATACCCCTCCATCACAGCTTCAGGGTGAGTGTGCTGGCTCGGGAGACTGGCCCCGCACACCCACGCTCACTGTGAGAGTCAATCTCATGATTCAGGTTTTTGAAGGGCTCAAGGGACCTTCCTGTCTTTCAGTCCTGGAGGACTGTCTGTATGTCCCCTGTTGTCACGCCTAAAAAGCATTGTTTAATCAGGCTTATGCAGTGATATTCCATTTGTATTATAACAGAGCTTGCCTGAAGACCAGAGAGTAAAACAGCCACACTGACCAGCCACACAGACCAGGCAGTGGTGGCACACACCCTTAATCCTAGTAGCTACACTAGAAGGTGGACGGTAGTGGTGCACACCTTTAATCCCAGACCTAGAGAGGAATATAAAATGGGAGGAGATGGTTCTCAGTTCAGTCTCATTCTGAGGATTCCTGGAGGCAGGATCGCCATTTCGGTCTGAGGTAGAGGTAAGAGCCAGTAGCTGACTGCTTGCTTTTCTGATCTTTAGGTTGAACGCCAATATCTTTGGGTTTTTATTATTCATGCTGCAGCCTTACTTTTTCATTTTTCCCTTCTTCATTCAAAGGGATTTTTTAAAAATATGATTTTTAAACATTTTCCCTGACAAAATCCAATAGCAATTTCATTTCCCTTCAAGAAGGAAGAATGCCAGAAATGGCTGATCTGTAGCTTATGTGATACTAAGTGTGCATAAAGGAAATCTGATGTTAGCCATGACTAAAAAGGCAGACAGGCTGGGGATCCAGGGGCAGCCACCGAAGCAAGGAGGAAGGCATCACTGTTCACAAAATATGTAATTTTAAAACGTACAGTTGCAGGAAACTTTTGGGGTAGAAAGCAAAGACGCCAGGTCCACTCAGAGCCCAGCACTGGGTTCTCAGGTCTTGGGTGCTAATGGAAGGCAAGGCCGAGCTCCCTCTGTGACAACACACTTTTGTCACCTCACTTCAGTTCTGTACTTCCACATATGTGCTGACATCCCAGGCATGTTTCTCATCTTCCCTGCAATAAAACCCAGTGCTCTCCCCTACCTGGAAAGCCCCGTGTGCCCCTCACAGCCATCCTCTCTTCCTCTCACTTCTTCTGCTCCTACAATGATGGGAGTCATTGTTCCTTAAACTCTGCAAGCTTTTTTGGCCTACTAGCATTTCCACGCTCAAACTTAAGCCTGGATTGCGTCACTCCCTTCAGGTCTCAGCTCTGGGACAACCTGGAGTAGTCTGAGTGGCCTTGTCTCAGCCCTTTTAGGGGAGTCCTGGAATTCCCAGCATGGTTCATATGGAGCAATACAATAATCAACGTCATCCATAGTATTATGTCTCATAGTTTCCCAGTTTTCCCCAGTATACTTGTTGCCAAAAGAATGGTTGATATTTCAGAAATCAGTAACCCATAACTTTTCAATTGCTCCCCTTCAGAGTAGGGTGGTAACGTTTCATGGAGTCCCCTACATTTCCCCGAAGACATAGCCCCACACTGCTCGCTCATTGGCTGTTCAGTTATCAGATGGACTATGCAGTACTGACATACAAGAGGGACGATGTAGAGATGTCCAGGGCAGACAGGGCACTTTAAGGTCATTGTGTGCAATGCTGTAGTATGTGGAGGGGAATACACAATAGATTTAGAGTCCAGGGCTATCTGCAGATTCAGACATTCACTTGGGAGTTATGGAATGTACACCCTGCAGATAAGCAGGGGTAGTTAATTATAAAATCCTTTTGCAAGCAAAGGAATAAATCCCCCTAAAGTTCCAGAAGAGAAATCTATCTTTGGAGGAAATACGATTTGGTCCATGCCATAAATGAATCATTGGCAGAAAAGAGTCTGCACAGGGGACAGATGAACAGAAAGAGTGTGGTGTGGAAATGTCAGGGAGCATGGAGGGACAGCCATACAGGTGACACAGGCAGAGCCACCATTTCAGGTGGTCAAAAACACAGAACAACAGACTCTAGGAGGACCCTCTCCTCCTGACCTCTACACTGCTTTACCTCATGCAATTAGTATTCGCTCTCTCCACTCAGCTATCATGTCTTCAGTGGAGGAGAAGCGCTGCCCATTCTACATGTGATGCCCCTGTTCCACGTGATCATACACATCAGCCTCCCTGTGGAACACACCTGTTCCTGAGGACTCATTTGTCCTCATTCGCTGAACTGTTAGCTTCATGAAAACGAGAAGCAGGTCTACTCCTGCCACCACTAATATAAGCACATTGCCAGCATCTCACAGTGCTCAAAAGTATACTGAGACATAGAAGAGGGGAGGCCAGAAAGGAAAGACACAGCTTCCCTAACCTACTCAGAGATGCAGAGATTACTATGGATGGAGATAACGTTAATGATTGCTGAGTTACTAATATCATACCAGGTAGGGACATTTTAACTACAATGTGGAACAGAGGTGCAATTTTTTTTCTTTAGAAAGTCCAAAAGGAGAAAAAAATTTAAGAAACCTGAGCCACCTCTAAAGGGCAAAAAGAATCTGAAGGAAAGTAAGACAGGAAATGGTTTGAAGACACAAACCATTATGAACTAAGCCTGCCGTAGTGAGGCCAGACAACAACGTATACCATCCACAGACTAAATGACGTGAAACCAAGAAACCTTTATAAATAAGGAAAGACCACCATTTTGAAATATACATTGCATATTTCTCTCTAAAAAGATGGAATTTTTCAACATCTAGCCAAAACAAACCACAGCATATTTCTTCCACTGTTTGAACAGAAAATTTGGTTGAAAGAAAATATTTTTTTAAAAAAATTCCTCCTTGGCTAGGAATATGCCTCAATGGTAGAACACTTGCCTAACAGAAGCCAGGCCCTGGGGCCAGTCTCCATCACACACACAGATATCTTTAACAATAAAAGTGAATTATACTATTCCAAACATTGGCAAAAGCCCAGTATTTGAGATGAATTTAGGAAGTGTAGAAAGTGTGGGGTCAGAAGTAGGTCTTCAGAAGGAGCTAGGACTATGGTCAGAGGCACAGGCTCCAGCTCAATGAGCTCTGACTCAGACTCTGGATCAATCTGGTTCTGACCTGGTAACCCTGACAAGGTCGTTAGCTTCTTCGGGTTTGGATTTCTTAGTCGCACAAAGGAAAACATGTATTCAGGGACTGCCTTTGCCCTCTGCCTGGCACTCAGCAGTCAGAAAATGTGCTTGCCATTACATTACCACTGTTATTAACACTGAGGCTTTTATGCTCTGCCCGCCAGTCCTAGTCAAAGAAAATTCTAGCACTCAACAGTTGCTCTCATCTCCAGTTCTGAACGCTGGGACCCATTATCTAGAATGATAGCCCTCCATTGTCAGTCAACACCTGAAGCCCCTCCCCCCAACTGCTGAAGTAAACACAAACCCAAGCTTTCCGTGTTTGTTCAATAAATCCTCCCAGTGGCCACAGAACTTTGGGTCAGTATCTGCCTGATGCCTTTTCTCTCTGGCTTTGATCACAAAGACAAAATGAAGCCTCTAATTTTCTGGTTTCCTTTTCATATGGAAAAGCGTTCAGGGTTTCTGCAAGGTCTTCTTGCCCATGTGCTCTGAGCCGCCAGAGCACATGCTACCTTCCTGTCTGTACACACGGCTGTTCGCTAGGATGCAGCCTGGCAGCCAGCTCCCCCCCCCCCCTTCAAACGCCAAAGCTAGGTCAGTCAGTCAAGGTCACACAAAACAGCCCTTTCATGTTAAAAGGAATGAGCCTACTATTGACACCAGATTTCCCAGTTTCCTTGCAAAGCATTTATTTCTCTACTCTCTGGGCTCATTGACCAGACTCTAAAAGCTTGACACCTAGAAAGAGGAAGTGGGCGACGGTGATAGGCACATCCTGTAGGCTGTTCTGAATGCACAGACCAGGCCTTCCTGTGTCTAACAGGACAGCTGGGGCCCAGCTACAAAGCCCGTTTGTGTCTAGCATTCCTCCACCTCCCTCACAGGTCCTGGGCAGTTACCAGGATGTCCCTGCACTGGCTCCACTGTGGGAAGCAGTTTAATAAATAGGAGAACTCTGCCTCTGGTTCTGACTCTTGTATCACTATTTTGCAACTCAGCCTAGCTAACACTTCCTTCGGTCATAACCTAGTCATAGAGGAGGCGGTAAAACGTTTTGCTTAATTATTTAATAAATTAATTAATTAGTTAACATAAAATAACATAAAGGGGTTTACTAGGGGACCTGGACTTTAAGCTTTACACCAAGTAACTGCCACTTTAAGTGGTAAAGTTTAGCTCCTATCATTTTACGCAGGAATTTCATCACAGAGTGACAAAGGAAACCTAGTCTTCATCAGTCCAAAAAAAAAAAAGTCTTGCATAACTGAACTCTCAGGGAATTCAGCTCCAGAGTTCCCATGTGAAACTGGACAGACTGCCCCTGTTGCCCCCGTACCAGGAACTCAACAGAAATGCAAACGTCTACAGCTAATTGTCACCTGCACCCGCTCAGCTCTGGGAGTAGTCTGCGTGCATGCCGCTCGCACTGCCAACCTAACACACAGAATACGCACCAGGCACTTAACACAGCTGTTTGGTATGTTCATTGTACAGCAATGATCTTATACAACCTGCCCCTAAATGCTGGCAGCATCAGAATGCCCCACCATGCCTGATGGCTGCTGGGGTGCTGAACTAATGACTTATTCTCTTTTCTTGCCTTTGGACTTACAAAACCCGGAAGCTCATGGCATGCCACCCATCCTTCCTCTGTGGTTCAGAAGAAGCTCTGCCCAGCCTCCTTGTCTTTGACCACGCAATCCATCTACAATGGATGGAATATTTCCCTTGGCGTTTTCCCCAATCACACTCTTCCTTTTGCTAGCTAACCCAGCATATGTATGCTCTTGATTCTAACTTCAGAAATTGACTACCTCCTCCAGGAAGTCATCTCTTAGGGGCTCTAGATTCTCACAGCGTGCAGCATGTCCTCTGTCAGAAACCACACCGGGTCTGTGGACCTGCCTGGCCACTGTCTTACCCCACACTGCCTGGTGTGAGCCTGAAGACTGGTTTATCTCATTCATTGACTCACGCCCAACACCTCCAACAATTCCTTGTTTGTTTCATCAATCAATCTTGACTACAAAATAATGTATGCCCATTTTACCTTTTACAAAAGTAATATATAACTACATTACTTCATTACTAACCAATTATTAGGCACGGATAATTAACCATTTGCCTAGAAAATAAGTCAATGAATACAATAATACCACTTTCTCAATAGAATTGCTGCTCCTGAATATGAGGGGACAGGAAGGTGAGTGGGATGAGGATGCAAGATGTGAAATCCACAAAGAAAAAAAAACTTTAAAAAAATTTTGCTGTCATGAATAGTTGGTCCCCAACTACACCAGAGCCCCATCAAATGACGGAAACAGGTAGGTATATTACTGACCCCTGCCACCTGCACTGATTTGGCCAAGTTAGAGAGAAAAAGACACAGTCTTAAAATTTTATATAAACCAAGAGCAAAGTGCTGGAGCTTCTGAGACTACAAAAGCCCCCCCCCCATGTTCATTCATTTTTGCACATGAATTAAACCACGTGGATTTAACTTTTATAAACTCGATCGGGAAATAGAGTCCTGGATGACTGTCAGACACAGTCAACCTGAGCTCTTCCCTGAGCCCTCCAGTGCTCCTAGGGCAGCAAGGGGCTAGCGTGCCTTCTTTGAGAAGCTCATGGGGCTGCCAAAATGCCAACTGATTTCACAAGAAGCTGTGCCTGTCCATGTGGTTTCACTGAGTCACAATGCTGAACTCAAAGCACATGTCAGTACCAGCCGGTCTGTATGTGGCCCAATGGAAGCCAACCCATGTATGCCGACTCTGAGAACACCCATCCCCAGGTGCTGTTGATCCTGAAGACTGTTGCCATCCTGCTGGCGATCTCAGTTTTTCCAAAGGGCAAGCTGTAACCACAGGCACAGGCCTGTCTTCATGAGAGCAAGTCCTCATTGGCACCATAGCCCATGTGAGTGACCGCTTCAGTCATTCTGTCTGGGATTTACAAGAGAAACCTCATGTAGTCTCATGAGAACCAATCGGGTAAAGATACTATCTCTCCTTCACAATGAAAACTATGCAGATTCAGAGGGGCTACAGCCTTACTCATGACCACTGTCACTTATTCTCTAACTTGTTCCAGAAAAAGTCAGCTTCCAGAGTGACACGCACAGTGAAATAAAATGCAAGTCAGTGAACGGGGAAAACAGGAAAGATAAAAATAAAACCAGGTTTGAGATTAATTTTTAAAAATAAAAGCCATGCCCTAAAGTTGTGTACAGTCAATAGAAATGGGTCACAGACTTGGCCCCGAGTTGTCCGATAAACACTGAGAAAATAGCAAAAGTGTTGCCTGTGCTTTAAGGTTCCAGACCTCTTCTCATGAGGGAAAATCGTTGGATCCTGCTCGAGAACCTTTAATACTTACTTTACCCACAATATCTGATACCATCACATACTTCATCTGTGAGGAGCAAAAATGACCCAAGGCAATAAGATAGATGCTAATACAAAGAGTCAAGATATCACACAGAAGCTTCCTCTCCAACAAGAAGTCCTCAGGAAATAAATGACCAGCTGCATTTGGACACCAATGCTAACCTCAAGTTACATAAAGGGAGAATGATGCTCATGTTACTATTGAAGAAAACAAAGAATATTGGCACCAGAAGGGCTAAGATGTATCAAAAATCCTTTCTTTCCCCACCCCCAAATTGTACTCCTAAGGAAAATAAATCAAAATGCACGGCTTCTCTCCTTGGCTCCTGACCTGTATAGTCTGGTAGGGACAGGTCCAATATTCTTTAAGTGGGGACCTATCTAGTCCGTCTTAAAGAATTAGTTATCCCTTCTGCACCTTCGCCCCAGTTCGATCCCACCAGCTGAAGTAATTTATGAAGAACACATTGCCGAAATTCTAATCCATTCCAAAGTAATGTCTGTTTTGGTTTTATTTTGTTTTAGGACAAGTATCAATTTCTGCACAAGATAGGAAGTTCTTCCAGATGGTCTAGAAACGACCATGTATAATAAAAGAAAAACACTCCTTCAAGTGTAAGCACCAGAAGGCACAGGTCATTCAGAAGGCGAGCTCCACACCAAGTGGTGTTGCATTTCAGTGAGTGAAATATTAATGATAAACTAGCTTGACATGCACTCATCCTGTGCCAGGATGGGCGAGGGCCCAACATACAGAGTGCCAAATGGGACTGCCACCACAAGCCGCATGGCAATGTGATAGCCCCGCTCGCCGTCTCTGCTTCCACTCGGGTATCCACCCAAGGCTGTGTGAATTCAAAAGCCCATTGCATTTATTTGTAGGTAGAGGATCTCAGAAGGTGACTAGCCAGTTCAGTTACAAGGTGTATTTGACAGCTCAGTCATACCACACTCCCCATTATTTTCTACAAACATCAGGTAGAGCAAATTCCCCTTGGGAGCTTGTCTTCTCTACTATGGGGACATTGATTATATCCTTACCACCTCTCCTCATGCTGACAATGCCAACTGACAATCTTCCTATTTGCTTAATTCAAATCAAAGTCAATTGCCTTCGTTCCTACCTGTCACATAACCCTGTTTCCCCCATTGTGGCTACAGGAGCTAGGGATAACCTCATTTCCCATTTTTCACTAGGATTTCTATGAAGAGCTTTATGTTTCTTGTGCAGTCCATGGCAGTCTTACCGGCCGCAGTAGACACTCATCTGAAACGTGTGGGAGGGAAGTGAACCAAATCATAAATTCCTATGAAGTACATAGCAAAAGCGAGACATGAAACCTGTGTCATTGGGGGTAGAATCTGGAACATCCCTGACCACACTCTCCCACAGGGAACTGGAGCAGGTATCCCTGCCATGCCAGACACTCCAGCCCCAAGGGAGACTGAAGTCCCTTCCCCCTTCTTGGTGCCTCAAGTCACTCTATCGTGAAATGAGAAAGTTGCTACTTATTTAGGCCTTGTTATTATAGATTCCCACCTGCAAATAATGAAAATAAATGAAGCTACATCACATTGCTGCCTGCTTACCAGGAAGTAATCAAGCCATTCCCTGAGTAGCCAGGAGAGATGCTACAAAATAATTAGTGTTTTGTGTGCCACGATGACACTCATTCAAATCTGTGTTCAAAAGCCTCTTCTAATTGCATCTCAAAGGTAATTTTCTGAGAAGAAACATGATAAAGTTCTAGACTGTTTATGCATAAAATAAATTCACAGCTAAAATTATAAAATCAAATTGAAAGTGAACTTTACCTTGTGATGGGAAGGTCAGGTAAAGGATGATTAATCCTACCGAGGGAGTCTTGCCGCTGGAATATCCTGCTTGATACTGACATTGTCTAGCTAAGGTCTTTGATGATCAGATAGGCTAAAAATTGAATTTAGGATGGGAGAGTGAAGTCACAAAGAATTCCACCATCCAGAGGAATTAGAGACAAAAGGCACCATGTTAGACTTCCAGGGAACCAACAGGAAAGGTTCTTCCTATGGGCTAAGTGGAGAAGAATGAAGCAAAGGCAGAAAATACCCTAAGATTTCAAGTAAAAATGGGAAAAGGCTCAACGACAATAACAAAGCAGAAGCAATGTGACTTCATGTGAAGAAAGTTGTTTGGTACCAAGGTAGAAAGCCTGCTGGTGCATCTAGGGCACACTGTTGTGCTACTAAATTAGGGGACTAATTGAAAGTCCTAAAACCAGACAAGAAAGGCCAGGACAGAAACATCCATGGATGAAATTACTGAATAAGTTGTGAGGTCAGGCTGAAGGAGGGGTGTAGCCGAAAGTCCAAGTGAGAGTGAACTGGAAGTAGCACTGCACTGGATACTTCTAGGTCAACTTGACACCAGCTGGAATCATTTGAAAGGAGGGAACCTGAATTGAGAAAACGTCTTCATGAGATCTGGCTATAGGGCATTTTCTTAATTAGTAACTGATGGGGAGGATCTAGTCCATTATGGGGGGGATATCCCTGGGCTGGTGGTACTGGGTTCTAAGAAAGCCGGTTGAGCAAGCCATGAGGAGCAAGTCAGTAAGCAGCACCCCTCCATGGCCTCTGCATCAGTTTCTGCCTCTGGGAGAGTACCCTGCTTGAAGTTCCTGTCCTGACTTCCCTTGATGATGAACAGTGATATGGAAGTTTAAGTCAAATTAGCCAATTTCTCTCAAATTGCTTTTCTTTTTTTTAATTATTTATTTATTTATTAAAGATTTCTGTCTCTTCCCCACCGCCACCTCCCATTTCCCTCCCCCTCCCCCAATCAAGTCCCCCTCCCTCGTCAGGCCAAAGAGCAATCAGGGTTCCCAGCCCTGTGGAAAGTCCAAGGACCACCCACCTCCATCCAGGTCTAGTAAGGTGAGCATCCAAACTGCCTAGGCTCCAACAAAGCCAATACGTGCAGTAGGATCAAAAACCCATTGCCACTGTTCATGAGTTCTCAGTAGTCCTCATTGTCCACTATGTTCAGCGAGACCGGTTTTATCCCAGGCTTTTTCAGACCCAGACCAGCTGGCCTTGGTGAGTTCCCGATAGAACATCTCCATTGTCTCAGTGTGTGGGTGCACCCTTCGCGGTCCTGAGTTCCTTGCTCGTGCTCTCTCTCCTTCTGCTCCTGATTTGGACCTTGAGATTTCAGTCCGGTGCTCCAATGTGGGTCTCTGTCTCTGTCTCCTTTCATCGCCTGATGAAGGTTAATATTCAGGAGGATGCCTATATGTTTTTCTTTGGGTTCTCCTTCTTATTTAGCTTCTCTAAGATCACGAATTATAGGCTCAATGCATTTATTTATGGCTAGAAACCAAATATGAGTGAGTACATCCCATGTTCCTCTTTTTGGGTCTGGCTTACCTCACTCAGGATAGTGTTTTCTATTTCCATCCATTTGCCTGCAAACTTCAAGAAGTCATTGTTTTTTACTGCTGAGTAGTACTCTAATATGTATATATTCCATACTTTTTTCATCCATTCTTCAATTGAAGGGCATCTAGGTTGTTTCCAGGTTCTGGCTATTACAAACAATGCTGCTATGAACATAGTAGAGCATATACTTTTGTTGTATGATAAGGCCTCTCTTGGGTATATTCCCAAGAGTGGTATTGCTGGGTCCATGGGTAGGTTGAATCCGAATTTCCTGAGAAACCTCCACACTGCTTTCCAAAGTGGTTGCACAAGTTTGCATTCCCACCAGCAATGGATGAGTGTACTCCTTTCTCCACAACCTCTCCAGCAAAGGCTATCATTGGTATTTTTTATTTTCGCCATTCTGACAGGTGTAAGATGGTATCTTAAAGTTGTCTTGATTTGCATTTCCCTGATCGCTAAGGAAATTGAGCATGACCTTAGGTGTCTTTTGGCCATTTGAACATCTTCTGTTGAGAGATCTCTGTTCAGCTCAGTGCCCCATTTTATAATTGGGTTGATTAGCCTTTTACGGTCTAGTTTCTTAAGTTCTTTATATATTTTGGAGATCAGACCTTTGTCAGTTGCGGGGTTGGTGAAGATCTTCTCCCAGTCAGTGGGTTGCCTTTCTGTCTTAGCAACAGTGTCCTTTGCTTTACAGAAGCTTCTCAGTCTCAGTAGGTCCCATTTATTCAACGAGGCCCTTACTGTCTGTGCTGCTGGGGTTATACGTAGGAAGTGGTCTCCTGTGCCCATGTGTTGTAGAGTACTTCCCACTTTCTCTTCTATCAGGTTCAGTATGTTCGGACTGATATTGAGGTCTTTAATCCACTTGGACTTGAGTTTTGTGCATGGTGATAGATATGGATCTATTTTCATTCTTCTACAGATTGACATCCAGTTTTGCCAGCACAATTTGTTGAAGATGCTCTCTTTTTTCCATTGTATACTTTTAGCTCCTTTATTGAAAATCAGGTGTTCATAGGTTTGTGGGTTAAAGTCAGGGTCTTCTATTCGATTCCATTGGTCGACTTCTCTGTTTTTATGCCAATACCAAGTTGTTTTCAATACTGTAGCTCTGTAATAGAGTTTGAAGTCAGGGATGGTAATGCCTCCAGACATTCCTTTATTGTATAAGATTGTTTTGGCTATCCTGGGTTTTTTGTTTTTCCATATAAAGTTGATTATTGTCTTCTCCAGATCTGTGAAGAATTTTCATGGGATTTTGATGGGGACTGCATTGAATCTATAGATTGCTTTTGGTAGAATTGCCATTTTTACTATGTTGATCCTCCCAATCCAAGAGCAAGGGAGATCCTTCCATTTTCTGGTGTCCTCTTCTATTTCTTTCTTCAAAGACTTAAAGTTCTTGTCAAATAGATCTTTCACTTCCTTGGTCAGGGTTACCCCAAGATATTTTATGCTATTTGTGGCTATCGTGAAAGGTGATGCTTCTCTGATATCCCTCTCTGTTTCCTTATCCTTAGTGTATAGGAAGGCAACTGATTTTTTGGAGTTGATCTTGTATCCTGCCACATTACTAAAGGTGTTTATCAGCTGTAGGAGTTCTTTGGTGGAGTTTTGGGGGTCGCTTATGTATACTATCATATGATCTGCAAATAACAAAAGCTTAACTTCTTCCTTTCCAATACGAATCCCCTTAATCCCCTTATGTTGTCTTATTGCTATTGCTAGAACTTCAAGCACTATATTGAAGAGGTATGGAGAGAGTGGACATCCTTGTCTTGTTCCTGATTTTAGTGGGATGGCTTTGAGTTTTTCTCCGTTTAATTTAATGTTAGCTGTCGGCTTGCTGTAAATAGCTTTTATTATATTTAAGTATGACCCTTGTATCCCTAGTCTCTCCAAGACCTTTATCATAAAGGAATGTTGAATTTTGTCGAATGCTTTTTCAGCATCTAATGAAATAATCATATGTTTTTTTTCTTTCAGTCTATTTATATGGTGGATTACATTGATAGATTTGCGTATGTTGAACCAGCCCTGCACCTCTGGGATGAAGCCTACTTGATCATAATGGATAATTTTTCTAATGTGTTCTTGAATTCGGTTTGCCAGTATTTTATTGAGAATTTTTGCGTCGATATTCATGAGTGAGATTCGCCTGTAATTCTCTTTCTTGGTTGGGTCTTTGTGTGGTTTTGGTATCAGAGTAACTGTAGCTTCATAAAAGGAATTTGACAATGACTCTTCTGTTTCTATATTGTGAAATACATTAAGGAGTATAGGTATTAGCTCTTCTTGGAAGTTCTGGTAGAATTCTGCAGTGAAACCATCTGGTCCTGGGCTTTTTTTGGAAGGGAGATTTTTGATAACAGTTTCTAGTTCTTCGCGACTAACAGGTCTATTTAGATTGTTCACCTGGTCTTGGTTTAGCTTTGGTATATGGTACTTATCTAAAAAAGTGTCCATTTCCTTTTCATTTTTCAGTCTGTGGCCTACAGGCTTTTGTAGTAAGATCTAATGATTCTCTGAATTTCCTCTGTGTCTGTGGTTATGTCCCCCTTTTCATTTCTGATCTTATTTATTTGCGTGTTTTCTCTCTGTTGTTTAATTAGTTTGGATAGGGGTTTGTCGATCTTGTTGATTTTCTCCAAGAACCAACTTTTTGTTTCATTGATTCTTTGGACTGTTTTCTGTGTTTCTATTTTGTTGATTTCTGCCCTCAGTTTGATTATTTCCAGTCTTCTACTCCTTCTGGGCACATCTGCTTCTTTTTTTTCTAAAGCTTTCAGGTGTGCTGTTAAGTCCCCGATGTATGCTTTCTCCGTTTTCTTTAAGTGGGCACTTAGTGCTATGAACTTTCCTCTTAGCACTGTTTTCATCGTGTCCCATAGGTTTGAGTATGTTGTCTCTTTATTTTCATTAAATTAAAGGAAGACTTCAATTTCTTTCTTGTTTTCTTCCTTGACCCAGGTATGGTTCAGTAGTTGATTATTCAGTTTCCA
This sequence comes from Neodon shergylaensis, assembly GCA_025134845.1. NCBI lineage: Eukaryota > Metazoa > Chordata > Mammalia > Rodentia > Cricetidae > Neodon > Neodon shergylaensis. The sequence continues at coordinate 1,053,579 of JABTXL010005998.1, forward strand.
TGAGTTTGTCGGCTTTCTGGGGGTAGCATTGTTGTTGCCTCCTAACTTTAATCCGTGGTGATCTGATAAGACACAGGTGGACACTGATATTCTTTTGTATCTGTGGAGGTTTCCTTTGTTTCCGAGTATATGGTCAATTTTTGAGAAGGTTCCATGAGCTGCAGAGAAGAAGGTATATTCTTTCCTATTTGGGTGGAGTGTTCTATAGATGTCTGCTAAGTCCATTTGCTTCATTACTTCCAATAATTCTCTATTAGGTTTCTGTCTGATTGACCTGTCCATTGGAGAGAGAGGTGTGTTGAAGTCTCCTACTACTAGTGTGTGTGGTTTGATGTCTGCCTTGAGTTCTAGTAATATTTCTTTTACATAAGTGGGTGCTTTTATATTAGGGGCATAGATATTCAGGATTGAGATGTCATCCTGATGAATTGTTCCTGTTATCTGTATAAAGTGTCCGTCTCGATCTCTTCTGATTGATTTTAGTTTGAAGTCAGTTTTGTTGGAAATTAGTATGGCCACATCTGCTTTTATCTTAGGACCATTTGCTTGAAAGACCTTTTCCCAACCTTTTACTCTGAGTAGATGCCTGTCTTTGTGGTTGAGATGTGTTTCTTTCAAACAGCAGAATGTTGGATCCTGTTTTCGTATCCAATCTCTTAGCCTGTGCCTTTTTATAGGTGAATTGAGACCATTAATATTAAGTGATATTAATGACCAGTGGTTGTTTACTCCAGTTATTCTTATTGTTTTTGGTAGTAAAGTTTGTGTGTGTCCCTTCTTTGAGTTGTGCTGGTGAAGGTTCGCTAGATGCCTGAGTTATTGTAGTCAGTGTTGGCAATGTTGGATTCCTTGGGTTGCGATTTTCCTTCTATTACTTTCTGTAGGGCTGGATTTGTGGCTACGTATTGTTTAAATTTGTTCTTATCCTGGAATGTCTTGTTTTCTCCATTGATAGTGAACACTAGCTTGGCTGGGTATAGAAGTTTGGCTTTGCATCCATGGTCTCTTAGTTTTTGAAGTACCTCTATCCAGGACCTTCTGGCTTTCATGGTTTCCATAGAGAAGTCAGGTGTAAGTTTGATCGGTTTACCTTTATAAGTTACTTGGCCTTTTTCCTTTGCAGCTCTTAATCTTTGTGGTAATCTCTTCCCTCTCCAGTTCCTCCTCATACATGGCCACCTCTTCCTCCTCTTCACCTCCCTCCTCTTCTTCCTCCAAGGTGAAGGACAGGCTAGACATCTTCCACTTCGCCTCCTTCTTGTGCTCCTTCTCTCGCAGCTTCTCTAGCTTCAGCTGTAACTCCTTTGATTGTTCCTTTTTTGCCAGCTGCTTCTCTCTCTCTTTCACCAGTGCCTCCTGCTTGGCCTTCATGTCATTCAGGGTCATGAGACCCACGGTACTGGACTTGAGCTCTGCTTCCACAGCGTCATAGTGGGCAGAAAACTTCTTATCAATGTTGGATTTCATTATATTCTCCTCTGTGATCCTCTGCTTCATCTGCTCCATTTGCTCAAGCTGTTTCTCCCTTTTCTTCATCAGGTGCATGGCACGGCCCGCCTTGCTTGCAGAGCCCTTATACTGAGCCGTAGTGACTATGGCTATGGCAGCAGTGGCGGCAGTGGCCGGGCGGCGACGGCGGCGGAGACGACAGTGGCGGAGGAGACTTGTGCCTGAAGGAATCCTCTCAAGTTACTTTTCATCATGGTTTTTATCACAGCAAAAGAAAACAGACTAGAACAGAGGCAGAGGCTTGTGCTCACCGGAAACACCCCTGTCCCTCAAAAGACGGAAGTGCTTTGCTGTGGAATAATCCTTCTGTACACTGTGAATATGTGTCACTCTCACTGGTTAATAAAAAGCTGACAGGTCTGGAGTTGGGCAGGAAGTTATCGATGAAAGTCAAATGAGAATGATTGGAAGAAGAAGGGCAGAGCCAGAGAAGTTGCCAACTAGGCATAGAGGGAGCAAGATGAACATGCCATGATGATAAAGGTACCACCATGTGTCAAAGCGTAAATAAGGAATTTAGATTAATTTAAAATGTAGGAACTAGTTAGTAATAAGCCTTAGCTATTGGCTGAGAATTTACAATTAATATAAGCCTCTGTGTGTGATCATTTAGAAGCAGCTCCTAGAATGGGAAAACTCCACCTACTTAGACTGTGTGTGATAAATGAGCCTGAAGATCATATATACATATTAGAGTACTACTCAGCTGTAAAAAACAATGACATCTTGAATTTTGCATACAAATGGATGGAAATAGAAAACACTATCCTGAGTGAGGTGACCCAGACCCAAGAAGATGAATATGGTATGTACTCACTCATAATTGGTTTCTAGCCATAAATAAAGGACATTGAGTCTATAATTTGTGATCCTAAAGAAGCTAAATAAGAAGGTGAACCCAAAGAAAAACATATAGTTATCCTCCTGGATATGGGAAGTAGACAAGATTTCCGAGCAAAAAATTTGGGATCTTGGGGGTGGGGTGGGATGGGAGTAAGGGGAGATGGGGAGAGGGGGTGAGAAGGGGAGAATGGGGAGAGCTTGGGGAAATGGGGTGGTTGGGATGGAGGAGGGGTGGATGTGGGAGCAGGGAAGTATGTATCTTAATTGGGGAAGCCATCTTAGGGTTGGCAAGAGACTTGAACCTGGGGGGGCTCCCAGGTGCCCAGGGCGATTTCCCCAGTTAGTTCCTGGGGCAGCTGAGGATAGGGAACCTGAAATGGCCCTATCCTGTAGCCATACTGATAAATATCTTGCATATCACCATAGAACCTTCATCTGGCGATGGATGGAAATAGAGACGGGGACCCACATTGGAGCACCAGAATGAGCTCCCAAGGTCCTAATGAGAGGCAGAGGGAGAGAGAACATGAGCAGGGAAGTCAGGACCGTGAGGGGTGCACCCACCCACTGAGACAGTGGGGCTGATCTATTGGGAGCTCACCAAGGCCAGCTGGACTGGGACTGAAGAAGCATGGGATAGGGCCGGACTCTCTGAACATGGCGGACAATGAGGGCTGATGGGAGGCCAAGGACAGTGGCACTGGATTTTGATCCTACTTCATGTTCTGGGTTTGTGGGAGCCTAGCCAGTTTGGATGCTCACCTTCCTGGACCTGGATGGAGGGGGGAGGACCTTGGACTTTCCACGGGGCAGGGAACCCTGACTGCTCTTCGGACTGGGGAGGAAGAGGGAGAGGTGTGGGGGGGAGGGGGAGAGGAGTGGGAGGAGTGGGAGGGAAGTGGGAGGCTGGGAGGAGGCGAAAATTTTTTTCAATAAAAAAAAAAGACCTTGAACAAAGGCAACTGAAATCCCAGCAGAAAGGATCAGATCCAGAAGGAAGGCATGCTAACAAAGCAACCCTTCTAAGGGTGGTTCTGTGTGAAAAATAAAAATGTAGAAAAGAAAAGATTCTCCAAGAACCTAAAATTCAGGACTGAGAAAAAAGACAATATAGTATTATAGTATTGTGTATGGGGGGGGGTACACACATGTCTCTGTGTGTGTGCCTGTGTGTGTGTGTGTGTTAAATGACAAACAACATCAGGAAATTGCAGCCTGTGATGGAGCATTTACAGGGACCCTGGAAGACATCTGAACTCTACCTTCAACTTAAAACAAATAAACAAATGAGGGCACACCTAGCAGGCATGAGGCATCGACAAGGACCAGATTCTGCGTCTCTACTCTGTATTTGGTAGTCTAGGCTGGGTGATGGGGCTGATGCTGGGGTTGGGGAAAAAGAATGACTATTTGGGAAGGCCCTAATATCAGAGAAAACATTTTGAATTTTTAAGCTGGTTTTCTAAGCCTGAAATTATTAGTTTGAACAATTGGTGTCTGGTGCCACCTGGTGACCTTAATCCCAGCGTCAGTGTAATTAACTCATTGGAAAAGCTAAGCTAGGGAAAGTCAGAACTATAACACCGTATTTTTTAATTAGTATGACATTTAACACAGTACTCCAATTCCAGCGGTGGCTCTCAACAATCATTGCAAGAGTACAAAAAATGTACCAGGCATGCTCTTCTCTGATATAATCGGAATTGACATGGTTTTAATTATAGAATATAGTAGGTAGCTTGATATGATTTTTGTAAGCAAACATCAAGTCCTTGCTCCTTACATATATACCCCATATTATTTTTACAATCAATAGTTACATTCATTTGCTATGAAAACCAGTGTGGGCCATCAGGATGCTTGTGGTTGCAACTGAAAGAAAGCCACTGGCAGCCTCAGGGCACCAGTACAACTGTCCCACTGTCCTTTCGTAGCCCATACCCTCCTGTCATGCCTCGTGGGTTCCGTCTCCCAGCACCTCACTGGGAAGGGACACACCTGTGGGCTTGCCAGGGCTACTCAGCTACTCACAGCTGTAAAAAGCACTGTACAGAGGAAGCAAGGGCACTTCCTAGTCTGGGAATCTCCAGAGGGTTTGTTCTTCAACATGAACATGCAAACAAAGCCTGTACACACTGGGCTCCTCCCAGTCAGCCTCCATCCCTAGGGACTCTATTGAAATGGGGCCAGTGAGTCTTGGTTGGCATCTATATTGCTGTGAGGAGACAACATGACCAAGGCAACTCTTTTTTGTTTCATTTCATTTTTTGTTTGTTTGCTTTTTGTTATAATTGTTTTATTTTTCCAGATAGATTTTTCTGGGTAGTCCTTGCTGTCCTGGAACTCCCCCTATAGACCAGGCTGGATTAAAGCTCACTGAGATCCACCTTCCTCTGCCTCTGCCTCTTGACGGGTAGGATTAAAGATCAGCATCACCATTGCCCAGCTACCAAGGCAACTCTTATAAAGGAAAACATTTAACTGGAGCTGGATTATAGTTTCAGAGGTTTAGTCCATTATCTTCTTGGCAGAAAACATGGCAGCGTACAGACAGACAATGTTAGGGAAGGAGCTGAGAGGTCTACATCTTGATCGGCAGGCAGCAGGAACAACTACATGTCACCAAAACCCAAAAGCCCCACCCTACAGTGACACACTTCCTCAAACAAGACCACACCTACTTCAACAAAGCCTAATAGTGCCACTCCTTAAGGGGCCATTTTCTTTCAAACCACCAAACAGCTTTCCCTGGTACTCCCTGTAGCCCATTTCTACTCTTTTGTGGCACTGCTGACTCTGAGATAATTTGTCTATCAGGGACGTAGGGACCTACAGTGGCTGCTCTGGGTTTGGACTCAGCATGCACAACAGCAACCAAGAACAGAAGACACATTCAACAAAGACAAGACCAGATATCCACACCAAGAAGTACTTCAAGCGTAACTCCAGATGTCTAGATCCCAGAACAAAAGCAGAAACATGAATGGCCAAAGATTATATACTTCCTCCAAAAGTCAGTAACGCTACTGCAACAGGTACTGAGAAAAGCAGTTTAGCTAAATCACAAGACAAGGACTTCAAAATAGCTATTATGAATATGTTCAAAGACTTTTAAGAAGATATGAATAAATCCCTCAAAGAGGTATGTGCAAACACAACAAGTGGTTGAATGAAATAAGAAAACAATTTAAGACATAAAAGTGGATTTTAACAAAGAAATAGAATCACTTTTTTAAAAATGCTGAACTATAATTGGAAATGAAAATTTTCAGATGCCAAGCAAAACCTCAGAGGTAAGCCTCACCAGCAGATTAAAAGACATGGAAAAGAGAATCTCAGGTCTTAAAGACAAGGCAGAAGAAATGAATAGGTCAGTCAAAGAGAATGTTAAAGCTAAAAATATCCAGGCACAATATTTTCAGGAAATCTGAGACACCATAAAAAGGCCAAACCTACACATAATACTTATAGAGGAAGTAGAAAAGTTCAGATCAAAGGAAGCAAAAGTATTTTTTAACAAAATCATGAGAAAAAAATTCTCTATTTAAAGAGATACCTATCAAAGTACAGGAAGCATACAAAACACTAAGTAAAAAGGTTCAGAAAAGAAATTCTCCATAATACATAATAATCAAAACACTAGATGTGCTGTAAAGGAGAGAATATTAAAAGCTAAAAGGGAAAAAGACCAAGTCACATATAAAGACAGGCTTATTAGAACAGCATCTAATGTTTCAGTGGAGACTCTGAAAGCCTGAAGGGTTTATACAGAAGTTCTACAAGATCTGAGAAACCACAGATACCAACCTAAACTACTATACCCAGCAAAGCTTTTCAATCACAATGATGGGGAAAGAAAAATATTCCATGATAAAAGCATACTTAATAAATTTCCATCCTCTACTCCAGCTCTTCAGAAGGCACTGGAAAGAAAGCTTTAGTCTAAAGAGAGGGTTACATATACTCAAGAAGTCGCAAGAAATAAATGATCGCAGAACAGTTAGTCAAAGGAGATGGATAGGGATACACAACAACAAAACAATAGTAATCAACACACACTTAGTAACCCTAAATTTTAGTTGCCCCATTTCCCCAATACATAGGCAAAGACTAACAGATTGGGTTAGAAAATAAGATAAATTTTTCTGTTGCATCCAAGAAACACACCTCACCATCAAGGATAGCCATCACCTCTGAGCAGAAGGATGGAAAGAGGTATTCCAAGCAAATGGAATCAATCAGGAAGTAGAAGTAGCTACTTTAGTACCCAACAAAATAAATTTTAAATGAAAACAAATCAGAAGAGATAGAGAAGGATATTACATACTAGCCTAAAGCAAATCCACCAAGAAAGAATTACAACCATAAACATTAATGCACCAAACGCAAGGAAAAAAGAAACACTACTACAGCTAAAATCACATATGGTCCCTCACACAGTGAAAATGGAGGCCTTCAATACCCCACACTCACCAATACATAAGTTATTCAGACAACAATCAAACAGAGGTGTTGGAGTTAAATAACATTGTAGATCAAATGGACCTAATGGATACATACAGAACACTCCACTTCAATACTAAAGAATATAATTCCTTCTCAGGAGCTTTTGGAACTTACCACAAAATTGGTCACATACTAGCAGACAGTGTAAGTCTCAATGGATATAAGAAAACTGAAAAAACAGACTGCATCCTATTTGAGCATCATGGATAAAAGCTGGATATCAACAGCAGAAAAGGCAAAAAGCATACAAACTCATGTAGACTGAACAATTCACTACCAAATGAAAATTGTGGGAAGACAGAACTCAAAAAGTAAATTAAAACATTTTTAGGATTGAATGAAAACAAAACACAGCACACCCAAGTCCAGAGGACATAGTGAAGGTGCTTCTAAAGGCAACGTTACAACACTAAGTGTCTACATAAAAAAAATCCAGAGAAACCTCATATTAGCAACTTACAGGTACACCTGAAAGCTCCAGAAAAACAAGAAGAAATAATTTCCCAAAGCAGTAGATGGAAAGAAATAACCAAACTCGAGGCTGAAAACAACAATATAGAATCAATAAAATGAGATTGACAAGCTCCTAGCCAAATTAACTAAAGATGGAGCTAGAAGATGCAAATTAATAACAGTGGTGATGAAAAGGGAGATATTACAACAGATACTGAAGAAACCCAAAGAATCATAAGGACAGACTTTAAAGATCTCTTTCTGCTGGAAAGGAAGGGTGTCTTGATATATGTGACTAACAAAACCAAACTGAGATGAACTAAACAATTAAGCAGACCAATAACCCCAGTGAAACAGAAGCAATATCTAAAAATCTTCCAACCAAAAAGAGCGCAGGATCAGAAGGATTCAACACAGAATTCTACCAGACTTCAAAAAAGAGTTAATGCTAATACTCCTCAAAAAAATTCTATAAAATAGGAACTGAAGGAACACTGCCTAAGTCTTTTTATGAGACCACAATTACCCTGATACCCCGACTACAACAAAAAAAGACAATTACAGACAAATTTCTTATCAATAAAATACTTGCAAAGTGAATCCAAGAACACATCAAAAAGAATATCCAAGATGACAGAGTAGACTTTATTCCAGAGATGCAGGGATAGTTTAACATATGAAAAATCAATAAATGTAATCTATTACTAAACAGATTAAATGACAAAAACAACATGATCATCTCATTAGATGCAGAAAAGGCCTTTGACACAATTTTATGTAACTTTATGATAAAAATTTTTGAGAGACTAGGGATACAAGGGACAAACCTCAATGTAATATTGATGATTGACAGCAAGCCACAGTCAACACCAACCTAAACAGAAAGAAACTCAAAGCATTTCTACTAAAATCTGGAACAAGACAATGTTGTCCATTCTCATTACCTTCATACCTAGTCAATAAAGTACTTAAAATCTTAGCTAGAGCAACAAGACAACCAAAGGCCACCAAATGGACACAAATAAGAAAGAGTCAAACTACCTTTACTTATATATGACATGATTTTATATATAAAAGATTCTAAAATCTCAACCAGAAAGCTTATACAACTGATAAGTAGCAAGATACAAAATTAATAAACAAAAGTCAATAGCTTTCTTATATACAAATGATGAACTGAGAAAGAAATCAGGGAAATAGTACATTTCAGAATAGCCTCCAAAAATATGCTTTAACCTAGCAGGTGAAAGACTTAATAAATAAATTAAATAAAAACTTTAAGACATCAAAGAAGATACCAAGATGAAATGATTTCCCATGTTCAAAGATCTGTAGCATTAATACTGTGAAAACAGCCATCCTACCAAAAGCAATCTACAGATTTAAAGCAGTTACCATCAATATCACAACAGAATTTCACATAAATTGCAATGCTCAACTTCATATGGTAACAGATAGAGAGACAGAGATAGAGACAGAGAGAGAACACACACAAAGAAAGAGAGAGAGAGAGAGAGAGAGAGAGAGAGAGAGAGAGAGAGAGAGAGAGAGAGAAAGGAGAGAGGACAATCCTAAATAATAAAAGAACTCCTGAAGTATCACCATCCCCGATTTCCAATTGTATATTACAGAGCTATAGTAATGAACACAGCATGATATTGACATAGCACATTGATCAATGGAATAAAACAGAAGTGTACACCCGAGATTTGACAAGGCAGCATCTTCAATAATAGTGGTGCTCAAATTGTAGAGCTGTTTGTAGAAGAATGAAAATAGAGTCATATCAATCATGCCACATAAAATTTACCTTCAAATGGACTGAACATAAGATCAGATACCCTGAACCTGATAGAAAAATCAGGGAGTGGGCTTGAAATCATTGAGTAAAGGAAAAGACTTTTTGAACAGGCATGGGCGTCAAAATCAACAATTAAAAAATGGAACCTTATCCTCAGCTGCCCAAGGAACTAACTGGGGACATCACCTTGGGCGCCTGGAGGCCACTCTAGGTTCAAGTCTCTTGCCAACCCTAAGGTACTTCATGTTCTGGCTTTGTGGGAGCCTAGCCAGTTTGGATGTTCACCTTCCTAGACATGGACGGAGTGGGGAGGACCTTGGACTTTCCACAGGGCAGGGAACTCTGACTACTCTTTGGACTGGAGAGGGAGGGGGAGAGGAGAGGGGGAGGGGGAGAAGGGTGGGAGGAAGGGGAGGGAAATGGGAGGCTGAGAGGAGGCGGAAACTTTTTATCTCTTTTTCTCAATAAAAAATTTAAAAAAAATGGAACCTTTTGGGGAGCTTTTGTATGGCAAAGAATACCATCATTACAGTAAAGTATGAGCCTATAGAATGAGAAAACTATTTACCAGTTATACATCTAATAAAGAGTTAGTATCTAGAACATGTGAAGCATTGAAAAGAAACTGAAGATTAAGGAAACAAATACCCAGTTTAAAATGGGGTACAGAACTCAATAGAGAGTTCTCAAGATTAAACACAAATGGCTGAGAATCGCTAAGAACTGTTCACTATCCTTAGCCACCAGAGAAGTGCAAATTAAAATACTAGAGATCTCATCTTACCCTAGTGAGAATGGCCAAGATCTATAGAACAAACGACAACACATGCTGGGGAGGGTGCAGGGAAAGCGGTACACTTGCTCATTGCTGGCAGGTGTACAGGGGCTATGGAAATCAGTGTGTGCTTCCTCAGAAAGCTGAACAGTAGTTTACCTCAGTATCTTGGGCAAGTGGACTTTACATCCTACTACAGAGACACTTGTTCATCCATGTTCATTGCTGCTTTATTCATAATAGCCAGAAATTTGAAACAGCTTAGATATCCATCAACTAATGGATGGATGGATGGATGGATGGATGGATGGATGATAACTTGTAAAAATGTGGTACATTTGCAGAATGGAAGATTGTTCAGCTGTGAAGGAAAATGAAATTCCCAGATAAATGGATGGAACTAGAAACAGTCATCCTAAGTGAGATAACTTAGACTCCCAAAGACAAATACACTATGTATTCTCTTATACATGGATGTTAGCTTTTGATTTTTGATATGTATGCTATAATCAAAATAATCACAAAGATTGGGTCCATAGTAAAAACCAGGGACAAGGAAGGTTTCTCCTAACAGTAAATAGAATATAGTGTTATGGAGTGACAAAGGGAAAACCAGAATCAGAGGATTAACTGAGGGAGGGGAGAGCAGGGTGAAAGTAGGGAATATGAGTAGGGGAAGTAAACACTTAAGGTCTCTTGGGAAACTAGATGGAAACCTATTACTGTAGAAGTTTCCTAAATTATATACATATATAAAAGCAGTTTAAATGAAGCACTGTATTGTGGGGGAGACAATGCCCCAGTTAGACATCTTATACCGCCAAGTAAAACCTTGAGTGCCAGGAATGTTAGACATCTTGTTAGGCCATTGACCAAAGGGGTCCTGTGGAACCACCCAAACATCATAGGCTATTTCCAGGGCTATTGGTTGCTCTTCACATCCTAATGGTAAGGCCCTAAGTGCTGAGGACAACACTTACTTATGCCATGGAACATGGCTAAGTCCAGCTGGTGTCCAACTAGCAGCTATACCCTAGCTGACTAGCATCCATCCAGATCTTATCCATGGTGCTGGAAGATATTCTGTACACTCCCAGAGGAGAAAGGCAATCATCAATGTCACCAGTTACAAACCCTACAACCTACAACAGTGACCTGCCTGCAGGATATCCTGGCTCAACAGTGACACTGTTGTGTGAATTTTTCTTTTTTAAGAAAATGGATTTAGGGCCCATTCTATGAGATGGAACCCATATCTGACACACATAAAGTGCCAAAGAACCTGAAACTAGAAAGGTCAGGGGCCTAGAGGAAAGCCCACTGCTATTCTTCTGCTAAAGGAACATGGCAACAACATGATTCCTAATGACATCCTGCTATGTGGTGGTTTGGATGAGACTGTCCATCCCCCCCCCCCAGGCTCATATAGTTGCAAGTTTAGTCCCTGGTTGGTGAACTGTTTGAGAAGGATTAGAAGAATTAGGGGGTGTGTCCTTGCTGGAAGAAGAGTGTTCCTGGGGGTGGACTTTGTAAAAAGCACAACAAAGTGTCATTCTTTCTGCCTGCTGCCTGGGGATCGGGAGGAAGCTCTCAGCTACTGCTCTGGCATCATGACTGTTTTCATGCCACCATGGTCTCCACCATGATAATGGATTAACCCCCTACAACTGTAAGCAAGCTCCCAACTAGATGCTCTATTTTATGAGTTGACTTCATCATAAGGTCTCTTCATAGCATCAGAACAGTGCCAAAGACATTCTGTACCCACCATGATCAGTGCCTCACTCAGCTCTCCTAGAGGAAGTTTCTTCTTGTAGTAGTTAGAAATTAATACAGAGGCCCACAATAGCACAACGCACAGAGAGTAAGAGACTTTGGAAATTTAGTACCAAATGGAATGACTTCATCAAACCCACCCTGCCTCAAGACTCAGGAATCTGGGCAGAAGAGGAGCTAGAAAGGTTATAAATGGCAGAGGTGGCAAATGATGCCAAGGAAGCGGTATCTTCCAGACACAAGAGGACTGATGCACACGTAAACTCAGAGATCACAGTAGCACACACAAGAACTGGACAAGTTCTAAATCCCAGCACTGGGAAGTAGAAGCAGAAACGGAGTCCCACCCATAGCCAGGAAGCTATTTGCAAGTGATACCTGCTGGGAAAGGAAAAACCTGTTTTCCCCAATGCAGTATATTGGGCATATCAGCCACACTCCAAGCATCTGAGAAGAGTGTGGGGAGGGAAACATGATCAAAATATATTTTAAATAATTTTTAAAAGCTTGACATTGGGAACCACGCCCATTAAGGACCGTGCAGGAAAGCTGTGGCCTCTAAATATCTGTGTTCCTCTGTACTTCACCTCCTCATCTTGACTTGTCTATTCTGGAATGTGATCCAACCCTGACTTCAGAGTCCTGTACACAACACCAGGGGTGTTGTGCTACCTTTCTCCAGATTTTCCCATACTGTTTGCCAACCTGTACTCTGACCTCTGCCCCCAGGCTGCACGGGCTGTGTCTCTCTGGGAAAATCAGTTGTGGAGGGGAGAGGAGTTGACACTCGCAGCTAAACATCATAAGGAGCACTGTGAGAGGCAGAGGTGCCAAAGCATCTTGGGCTTCTCGGTTGGCATCTGGGGGAAGCTGAGGGAGATGTGAAGGCATGAGACGTGAACTAGCTGCCTTCACCACTCTCTTCACCGGGATCTCTGTGTGAAGTCGAATATCATTCAGAGCGGTTGCCACCCCTCTCAACTCTACAAGCCCTCAAACTACAAGAGTGTTTCAAAAACACCCCCAGAATAGCTCAAAACATTACTACCTGTGACTATTGTTTGAGGAAAATGCAAATAGGAAAGTTAAGACACATGTCAACATTCTTAGCATTTTTACATAATTTGATACTAATCATTTTGGGCCCAAACATATTCAACTGGCTATTTAAAGAAACTTTCTATGATTACAAGGGATTTGATCACATCTCAAAATTTTGCATCAAATTATCAAAGAGGTCAAACTGATGTGTGGAGAGAAACAAAAATTAGCAAAATCTTAAGTTTCTTAAAGGATAAAAAAAGCATTGACTGGTATGCATTTATCTTTTATTCTTCTATAAGGTGGTAATTTTCAAATGTTTAGACAACAGACAGTTTATTAGAAAAGATACTGAATTAAGTAAAAGATCAAAATGAAATAGGTTACAAATCTTAGACTTTCCAAAAGTAAATAATTCACAGAGACCAAATTATTTTGGCTTTATGGTAAAAATATCATGTATAGAATCTGCTTGTTGTAAGCTTCATAAACTTAAGGACACTCAGAAGAGGAAACACTGAGAGACATATACTTCACGTTCTCACAAACACATAGGTGTGTGTGTGTGTGTAAAAGAGAGAAACAATTTTCTTCTTCAACAATATGGGACAGATACAGAAGGCTAAGATAAAGATAAAATTCCAACATAATTCACGCTAGTGGTACCTTCTGATGTAAAGGCAATAGTTCCTCGTCCTATAATAACCCAGAAAACACGTCAAAGCCATGATTCTGAGCACTTGGGATGATTTCAGAAATTCCACCTGTGCTTTCAAGTACACGATGCAGAAACTATGGTATGTCAGGTGATTGCTCTTTCCTTCTTCCTTCTCCAACAAACGTCACGGCACAAACAATGGCCACATGGTCCTGACTAGCACTTCTTTCAGTCTCATGAAAAAGAAACAGCTCATTTTCAAACGGTTCGTTTTTAAGTTGTTCAAGGTTTTTGCCAGCAAGAACCTAAACAGGTTGCTGTGATGAGATCAGGCATTACCAGTGATTAGAGAATTAAAGAGCTGACTGGGGCTCAGGAAGTTCCCCATGGAAAAACAGGCACGTAGGATGGGGACACAATGAACTTGAGCAATCCATCTGCCACGTGCCCGTACCACACTGCCCATCACCTTCACTCCTCAGAAAGACTATGACTTTGCTGATGCTAGATGGGGCGTGTGGAGCTTTGCTGGCTTCGCAGTGGTTACAGCTGGAGAGGGACAGCCTTCTGATTGGCTCCAGCTTGTTCTCACAGGTTAGTAGCTTATTCTCAATCTTCTGCTTTAGAAAGTCAACCCCAAGCCCCACAACTGTGCATCTCTCGAGCATCACAGAGCAGTTGCCTTTCTATGTGGGATTTCATTTCTGTTCTTCTAAGAAAGGAGGAAGACTCAAGACCCTTCCAACATGGTCCCTCCCACTTCAGAGTGAGGGAGGACACACCCTTCTGTGGAGTCAGGGTGGTGGTAGGCTGTGTGACTGGCAGGACTGTTTAAATCTCTCCTGCAAACTGTTACTGTCATTTCCAGAGCAGAGAAGAAGCCCCAAGGTCACTCCACACCACACCAGGCCACTGACAGGCAGAACACAAGTCAATTCCCCACCATATCCCACCCTAGTCTGTGTGCTCAAAGGCCTCAAGAGCATGCCCAACTTTTCCCAGGCTCGCCACATCAAGCCCCTGATACAAACACTATGTACTATGTTGCTATGGGTGCTGCAGACCTTTTAAAGAACAGAAGGGGGCAACCACCTGGCCACCAAAGGAGTCAGTTCCTTCTGGTTTTGTGCACTGAATTAGTTCCTTGGGATATGTGCCAAAGCGAAGTTGTTCTCCTGCTGAACTCAAAGGAGTTAGCACTAATTAAATCACCAGAGGCAAATGACATGGGAATTTGGAGGGAAAAAAAATCTCCATGTCCCTGCTCTCTGATTTTTGTTTTCAGTGAAATCCTTTGATGAGATAGGCAGATGAGGCCAAATAATGGTACAGCCACTCCATCCCAGTTTCAGCAGGGAGAAGAGTCCAATCCAAGCCTTCAACTGGAGTGGGAGCACTTCCAAAGCCGGCCCTTTTCATCTTTGTCATCTAATTGGTAGTAGAGGACATGGTGGCAGCCAACAATTCCAGCACCTTCAGCTCTGTGATTCAAACCTCATTAAATATGAATAACAGCTCTTATTGTCCCAGCTCCACAGATAGAGAAGCAAGGCTGGTAGAGGAAGGCTGAATGGCCTGATGGTCCTGAAAGCGGGGAGTCCACAATACAGAGTAATCTCCCAAGTCCCACCGGACATCAAGATTCCCAGTAAAGCCTGGGATGTCCCGGTGGTTAACTCATCCACAATCTCTAACTAGGACTCAGGAGGAAAGGGGTGGAGCCAATCTCAGGGGCAGAACAAGCAGGGGAAAGAAGGGAACCCAGAGGATTGGAATTATAACAGGAAAATGGCTGAAGGAACTGAACTGTGACTGAAGCCAAATGGTTTGGCAGAGGCAGCCATGCTTGGGGAGCTGTGATGACAGGGACAGTCTTTTTCCATCCCACTTCGAGCTGGCTTTATAGAACTTTATCTTTTATGTCCAAAGATCAAATTAAAATAAAAAGATCACATTTAATGAGAGCTAAGGGAAATAAAGTGGTGGCAATTAAAGAGTAAAAATAACTTCTCTGTGGTTGCAGACCACAGGAGTTTCCTAGTTTTAAGAGGCCACAGGCAAATCACTTACACAAGGCCTTTTGGGCTGCATTCCTCTTGTGTTTCCTCCCACACCCATGGCGGCTAAAGTTAGAGGCAGCCATGGCGCTTGAACTCCCGGAATGGTGTAGTAACCAGAAGTGCAGCAGGCCAAACTCATCAACTTACAAACGCAGCTTTGTTGCAAGAAGTCAAATGCAAGACCCTATGCAGTGCACCATGGCCGTGATCCGGAGTTAACGGGGGTAAAAGACGAAGCCCTAATCTTAATGAGATCCTTTTCTTTCCCTGACCTCAAACAGATCTACTGTCCCTGACTGGGGACATTCAGTCTCATAGTTGATCTACGTCCAGGGAATTCTCACTCAGCGCCTTAGTTTTCCACGTGCAGATTGGCGAAGCACATGTGAATTGTCTCTCAGATCTAGAATAACCCAGCTCCCTCAAACACAAAACAGAGGCCTGGCTGATCTGAGATACCATTTCAGTCAGGACCTGTACTCAAACTTGCTATCAGGCAGTCGTCAATCTTCAGATCGGGCTAGGTACCATAAAACATCTGCAGCTTAGAGATGGCTTCCCAGAACACCTGCAGACACACAATCACATCTGCCCAGAGAAGACAAGCTTCCCAG
>JABTXL010005998.1:1069624-1103696 GCA_025134845.1 Neodon shergylaensis
CCTGCAGACACACAATCACATCTGCCCAGAGAAGACAAGCTTCCCAGAACACTTGGAGACACGCAATTGCATCTGACCAGAGAGGACAAGCTTCCCAGAACACCTGCAGGCACACAAACAGTTTTGCCCAGAGAAGACAAGCCTGGTAAATTTAAAATTTATCAATTCCGGACAAGATGAGTTACTGAGCAGAAAGAAGTGAGGGTGTTACCCTATAATTTAAAGCCTTACCCCACATCTGATAGAAGATTAATATCCAAAATACATAAAGAACCCTAGAAACTAAATATCAACAAACCAAACAGCCTAACTGAAAAATGGGTTATAGATCTAAACAGAGAATTCTTCATAGAAGAATCTTGAATGGCTGCAAAACACTTAAACGTTCAACATCCTTAGTCACCAGGGAAATGCAAATCAAAAGCACTTTGAGATTCTGCCTTCTGCTCGTCAGAATGGTTAAGCTCAGTAACACAAGTGACGGCTCCTGCTGATGAGCATGTGGAGGAAGGGGAGCATCCTCTACTGCTGGTGGGAATGCAAACTTGTACAGCCACTGCGGAAATCAATAGAACAGTTCCTCAGAAAACTGGGAATCAGTCTACCTCAAGACCACTCTTTGGTATACACCCCCAAAACACTCCACCCTACCGCAAGGACACTTGCTTGACTGTGCTCATAGTGACTTTATTCATGATAACCAGAAACTGGGAACAACCTAGACATTCCTCAGCTGAAGAAATGCGTAAAGGAAATGTGGTACAGGAACATTTACATGATGGAGCACTACTCAGCTGTTTTTAAAAAAAATGACATCTTGAAATCTGCAGGCAAATGGATGGGAGTAGACAGAAAGTCATCCTGAGTGAGGCAACTCAGACCCAAAAGGACAAACATATATGTATTCACTGTTCAGTGGATATTAGCTGTTAAGTAAAGGATAATCATATACAATCCACAGTCCCAGAGAGGCTAAGTAGCAAAGAGGGCTCTGGGGGGATGGATGCATGGACCTCTCTGGGAAGGCGGTTAAAGATGGAAACTGGAGGATTCAGGTGGGGAAGGAAGAAATGGTGGGAAAGAATATGGGGAGAAATAACTGGAACTGGAGGGCAGGGCAGCATGGAAGCTTAGTGCAATGGAGATTTCCTAGACTCTATGAGGGTGACTCTAGTGAGGATTCTTAGTAATAGAGGTATGGAGCCTGAACTGGCCATCTTCTGTAACCAGACAAGGCTTGTAGGGGTAGAACTGGGACACCAATCCAGCCACCAAACCTCTGACCTACAACCTGTCCTGCCTACAAGATGTGCTGGGATAATAGTGGCCCAGAGCTTGTGGCCAACCAGCCACTGATCTGAGGCCCATCCCACAGGAGGGACCCCTACCTAACACTGCCTAGATGGCCAGAACCATAAGTTGAATAGCATAGAGACTCAGAGAACCAAACATGACTGTCCTTCCTAAAAGAACCAATGAAATGATTCTCTGCTATACTCATAGATCAATGCCTAGCCCACTTGTTATCAGAAAGGCTTCCTCCAGCAGCTGATGGGAAAAGATGCAGAGACCCAGAGCTAAACATTAGGCAGAGCTCTGGGAGCCCTGCAGAAGATGGGGAAGAGGTATTTGAGAAGCCAAAGGGGTAAAGGACACCACAAGAACACAGCCCCCACTATCAATCAATTGAGCAGTAATTCAAAGTAGTAACTCAAAGACCGAAGTGGCAATCACATATATGTTATGGTGGTTAGCTTGGGTTTTTTGTGGGACTCCTAACAATATGAATGGGGTATCTCTGACCTTTTTTTTTTTTTTTTGCTTTCTCTTGAGACCCTTCACCTCCCACTGAGTTCCCTCATCCAGCCTTGATATGAGCTTTTCTTTTTTGTATTCATTCTGTTTTGTTTTTCACCTAGTCTTATTGCAACTTGTTATGACATGTTCAGTTGACATTCCTGGCCTGCTCTTTTCTGAAGAGAAACAGAAAAGTGGATCTGGGGGAGAGGATATTTGTGGAGGGAACTGGGAGGAGTGGAGGGAGGGAAAACTCTGGTTAGAAAGTATTGTATGAGAGAAGAACAAATAAAAGAAAGACAAAAAGACGGGACACACTTGGTTCCAAGGCCAAGCATACTCCCAGTCGATAATCCAAGCCTGGGCCTCAGCACACTGAACTCACCTGTAGAAAGTCGTATAGTCCATCGTTGAGTGGCAGGTCTGAAACTCCCAGGACTTGAGTTTCTGGCATTCTCGATGGGCTCGGAGCTTCACCTTCACTGTGCCTTGGCACAGCTCCGGCACTGGTTTTCTCTGTGGCCTGTTGCAGAATTCATTGGACTCCACCCTCCACGACTCAGCAAAGTCATCCACATCGAACTTGAAGTTTCCGTCTCCACCAATCAGGTCATCGCGTTTATGCCCATTGTAGTTGCCACAGAGACCACAGAGCTTGCCCTTGAGATGGGGGGCAGCCATGACCTCCACAAAACTGTCTCCATCCCAGGATATCTCCAGACCTAGAAGACAAGAGGACAGAAGGATCACCCACCCCAGAACACACCAACAGTTCCCAAATATATGCACCTTTCTCAGTTTGCTACCTTCAAATCAGCCTTCAGTGAGCAACCCTGACTACTGTCCCAACCCTTAATGGCCTTTAATCTCCATCCACATTTGACCACATTCATTCTTACATAAATTAAATAAATGATTTTATTTAGAGAGCTTAGAATTTATCAGCTATATAAAATTTCCCTTTGTGATATCTTCTGTAGTGTCTGACTTCCATTGAAAACTACTATCACTATAGTATGCTAGAGTTTATTATTTTTAATTTTTCCTAAAGCAGTTGTGTTTGTCCAAATTGTGTCCTTGCTTCTGCAATGATGACAATAATATGGAAACACATGCCTGGAAACATGTAGACTCACTGTGTCTTTAATAAGCTCTGCTCAAAACTCATGACATCTTATTCATAAAACATAGTCCCCAAAGTGTTCATCTTTCTATGTTACTAGCACGTTGAGATTACCCCTGGCCAGTGCCAGGCTTCATCCAGGGGGAAAGGAATTTTCTACAGATGTCTTTGTGTGTCGTGCTATCATTTCTGTCTGTGTCTGTGTGAATGTGTTTACCCTCTATAAGAGTAAAATCCCTCTGGTGCAGCAGAGTTATGAGAGGCCAAGAGCTAATCAGCTGTAACTGAGGGGCGGACTCTTCTCGATGGGCTTTTAAATGGGGGTCTCAAGAGAGGAAAACATCAGGACAGGGTTCAAGGGGCAGGAGATGGCCCCTTCTGCAGCTGGGATGACTTTCCCAGTGTTCTGAATGAGAAATTGGGTAGAAACAGCTAGCTAGCCGTGAGCGGGCGAAAACTGAAGCACACACGGTGACATCCAGGCCTGCGAGCAGCAGCCACATTCCTTCCACTGTAGGGAGGGCCTTCCCACTGGCCCTCCTCACCAGTAAGTCTTTCCCAACCTGCTTTTTGTGTTGTTTTGGTTTCTGGTTACTGAAGCTTTCTCTACAGTCCACTTAAGGAGAGCAGGAGCTGTAAAAGTCTGTATATATTCCAGAGTGAGTTAGAAAACCTGATGATTCTTCTGTTCAGGTTTAATACCAGGATACATTCCGAGTTCGACGAGTATACAGCTGTACAGAAATATAGTTCAAAGCATGTTCCTCGTGAACGGACACTTTCGGGCAGACCTTACATACTCAGGGAGAACTGATGAAGAAAACTGATGACAGAGAAAAAAGTTTTCATTTCCATTATTGGCTAAGAACTCAGTTGGGAGAGGGTGTGTGGTGCCGGGCAGCCACGCCGCTGAGACCAGTCATTAGCACGTAGGCAGCAGCAGCCTGATTCCGCCACACTGCCACCACCTGGACAGCACAGTCAGATTCCATCATCAAGTGCTAAGTCTCTAAACCACAAAGACAAAAGCAGCAGCCTCTCTTCCTGCCCTGTCCCGGCTGCGGGCCAGGGGTAAACTGCCATTCTGAAGACAGGACCCTTTGATCTAGACTAGGAACCAACACAAAACTCAGAGGAAGATGAGCACTCAGAGGAAACGCCTTGAACTAGACAAGCAGTGGGTGATTAAGGTGAAAATATCCCTAAGGGGTATTCAAACTGAGATGGCTAAATCAGAGTGGGAACACTACGGTCTGGAAAACCAGTCATTTCATTCAAAGTCCAGTGCAAAGGAAGTTCAGTGCTCAGAAGAACGAGCTCTTCTCCGGGGAGCAGGCTCATGTGATCTGTGCACTGCAATCGTTTGGCTGGGTGTGAGGGGTGCGGGACAAATCACTTGCATCATGAAAAGAGAGATGGAAACATAAAAGAAATTGGAAGATTGAGCTCCAGGTCCAGTGTAGTAAAATTCACTAATCTGATTATGATATTTATGAGCTATCATTATTTTCTTAGCAGCCCTCACTGTCCTTTTACTCATTCTTTACAACATGGAATCGTACAAAAGACATACTTATTCCATAAGGCTTTGCTAGCCGTACATGAAACAGGACTGAACCTCCTAGGCTGTTAGTAATCTTCCAGTACTTCTTTGAGAGCTGGGTCATGACTGACTAATAATTTCCATATCAGTATGATCCATTGTGTCTTACTGGCTTGCAAACAGATATGCAGGATGCTTCTAATTACTTCTGTGTAGTAACAGCCCATTTTGGATATACTTTACAGGGAGACAAGATGTCGGCTCCTTTAAAGGAAGGAGCTGGGGTCTGAGTTTTAGATATTTAGAAAACTAGATGATTCCTGTCATTGGGATATAAGAAGAGCTGTTTAGACTTTCTGAGTAGGGCCTAAGTGCTTTGGTTGAAGGAGTGCAGCCCTTCACACCCGAGAGGGATATTTTCTTCTTTCTTCAATGTCCCTATACATTAACATTTAGCACCTAAAAGCTCCACGGTGGCCTCGTGCCCTGCTTAGATGAGCTGGCATTCGATCGATGTAAGCCAGTTTATCAAAATATATACTTGACTTGAATTGTAACAGTTGCAATGGTTCTGAAGCAACAGCAGCAACAACAAAGAAACCACTGAATAAACTAGACCTCAGTTGATGCTTTCCATTATTAAATTCTCATCAGTGAAAAAGAGAAAAGAAAAAAAGAAGGTGCGCCATTCTTTAAGGTATTATGCTTAAAGAATTGGAGTCTATCAGGAGACCTCACAAGCAATATTCAACTACTGCCATGCACTAAGCAAAGGTGGCATGCCAGGAACCACACAGATAGGATGGTAGTGTAAACTAATTCTCTGAGGATGATAGAGAAAACACTAGATTCTGCTTCCAAAACAATTTCCTGAGGTGACGGAGTAGACCACTGGCAACTGAGAACAGCTTAATCATGGGGTGGAAATTCTCAGCACACTGGGCCTAAGGCTACTGCCAAGAAAGGGCCTCAGTCATCATCTCTATGCTTCCGAGATTCCGCTGGGGATAGTCTTCCAAAGCCAGCCTCAAAGTGTCGTGTAGCAGAAGCAATGCTCCTAGCTATCGGGTAGAATATCCACTCCATGTTAGAGCACACGGGCCTGCTGAGTACATGTGGCCCCAGTCACTACCTCTCAACTGCATGCGCACGCAAGGTTGCTGTATTCGTCCCAGCACAAGACGGCCAAAGGAAATCGGGCACTCCTGAGAACAAGCCCTTCTGTGGTGAACACTCATAGGGGCCTTCCGCTGTTCAGGTTTGTTTTTAAGGTGGCAGGAACAGAAGCTGGGGCCTCACAGAAGCTAGGCAAGCACTCCACCATAAAACTGTGTCTCTGTCTCTCCTTTTACCTTTTCTCTTGACCTCGTGATTCTGTCAGATCCCCACAGAGCTGGAGAGCCCGCAGGTGGGGCTGCCCCTGCTCTCTTTTGAACAGCAACAAGGACTAAAGCTGTTTACTTCTGAGAACCCTCCCACCCCGTTTGGACAGTTACTACCAAGAAAACTCTCTTCCTCGCAGATGTGAAACTGCACATGGCTGGCTGATCTAAGAGACACTTGACAGTTCCAAGCTGGACATCAGTGCCCTAAAATAGCAACAAAGCTGCAGGGAGGTTACTTGGAGGGTACCGCTGATATTTTTAGAACGAGAGTGGAAAGGTTCTGGGTGTCCAAAAAGTGCCAAGACTGGTGTGGCTGGTGTCCAGGTGCAAACCTCTGCATGGTACAAATGCCCGTGGTAATTTCATAGCCTTGTCGGGGTGTGCCTCTCCCGCAGATGGGCAGGAGACAAGGCTGGTTCCCCCGCGCAGGAACGAGACACAGTCCAGAAGCTGCTGTTGGCACAATGAGCAGAATACAGGTCAGAGGGAGGCCACAGAAGAAGCCCCACCTGCTCTGGTGGTCACTTTCAAGAGGTAGCCATCCAGGTCGATGTGGAAGTGGGGCGTGTGGCAAGGCAGCGCAATGCGGGAGCCATTCCAGCGCACAGTGAGGTGCTGCTGCAGGCTGACGGTGCTGTCGCCCAGCACCAGCTCCACAGATTTGGTCCAGGAGAAGGAGCGGGTCCGGCGCGCGTCGTTCTTCACCAGTACCTGAAAGGGTGAGGCAGGGGAGGAGCAGTCTTTTGTCAAAACATACTGACAAGTCCCCTGAAAGTTAAATGTCCGTCCGTCAAAGGTGTTGTAGTGTGGATCTCCGAATACTGTGCAAACGCCGGGCTCTGCGAATGAGAGAGACCAAAGTAGGGTCACAATCAAGGCAGAGGTGCAGAGAAATCAGAAATCTCTAAAGTTAAGCTGCGAGAGCTTGGGAGGGATTCATTAAAGTAATCAGGGCTTGAAACGGGCTGGGTGTTAGACAGTTTTGTTTGTTTTCCGTTCACATTTAAAGAAGATTCCTAATGCAACAATCTCTCTGCTGCAGCCTGGCGTTCTTCCATGAGTAAAGGAATTGCACTAAGGCCTTACTCCATAACACACATAAACAAGAAATCAAACATTACATAAACAGCAGCAAAACTATACCACGCGAAAACTACACCACACGAAAACAAGAAATATCAGTTGTTGCATTTCTTAAGTTGAGATTCTCTCTCTCTCTTTCTTTCTCTCTCTCTCTCTGTGTGTGTGTGTGTGTGTGCAGCACAGTGTTGCTGAAAAGGCAAAGAAAGACTGTTGGATCTCATGGAGCTGGAGTGATGGAGTTTGTAGGTTGCCCAGTGTACGTTATAGGAACTGATTCAGGTCCTTTAAAATAGGTCCTCTAAAAGAACAGTACATGATCATTTATTAAAAAATATTTTATTTTATACTATTGATGCTTTGCCTACATGTATGTCTGTGTGAGGGTGTCAGAGCCTTGGAACTGGAGTTACAGACAGTTGTGAGCTGCCACGTGGGTGCTGGGTATTGAACATGGGTCCTCTGGAAGAGTAGCCAGTGCTGTTAACTGCTGAGCCATCTTTCCAAACCCATAGTATATGCTTCTAACCACTGAGCCATTTCTCTAGCTCCAAATTTATGTTTCTTATATTTTGATCCACATGCCAAAATCTAATGTTAAATTATAAAGTAAACTGGAAAATACATCAGTACATTTAGCCCCATAGACTCCACACTTTGAAACACAATTAGCACATAATTATGAAGGCAACATAAAGCTTAGTACTCTGAGGCATCTCAGCAGGTTTATAGAAAATTAAGTATTTTTAAGAATAAAAATTGGCAACGGTTTCTTTTCAGGGGAAGGATTTGTTATCTCTTTTTACCAATGCACAAACCACCAGGAAATTGATTTAGAGAAATGGGTCCAAAGAATGAAAGGCAGATGGGCATATGCTCACAGCACAGTGCCCAGGAGGCTGAGGTAAGGGGACGTCAAGCTAGAGGGCAGCGTGGCTGCACAGTGAGACCTCATCTCAGACAAAAAGAAAAACAACATAAACGAAAGCTGAGCAATTTCCAGCTAACACCAGAACAATCATCAAGTCAAGAACAACCCGTACGAACGACCGGGTCAGGGGTGTAGGACTGACATGGCTAGAAAGGACCAACTGAACCTCCTGAACCTCCTGAAAGAGACGGCCCAGGCTGTATGGGGTCAGAACCGAGCCCAGCTGAGCCGAGCTGGTGACAACAATGGCACTCTATGCTCCCACAGCGTATGGAGAACAATACTGGTTCAGGATAAACTTCATCGCTAGTCTCAGGAGAAGTCATACAAATGACACATGTTTGGAATTTACAAAACAAATTGCTGTATATGTCTTTTTGTCTCTATCTGTCAGAGACAAAATTGAGAGTTTCTGAAATATAGAAACATTTCAATAAACAAGAATATCTATAAGGCACCATCATGGCCATGGAAGAATTGGGTGGGTTTGTCCATTTTCATTGTGACCCCAGTTTTATCACTGTTACATGTTGGGTGTACCCCTCACTATCCTAGGTCCCCCAGCTAGTCTCCTCTCACTTGACTTCTCCATAATGCTTTTCTCAGTCCTTGCTGCATGGGATGGGCTCCAAGTCTGCCTTCTCACACTGGCCCTCACTCTCTAACTAACGGTTTCATTGCTGGTATGAAAGCATCGCTTGTGGACAGGGCGAAGGCGGTGTGCATCCCAGGAGATAAAAGGTTCAGTATCTCATATTGTGCACCAAATTCAAGTTTGTTGCTTAGTCTTTAAGGTTCTTGGTCCCACCTACCTGTTCAAGTTAGCACAGAACCTGCTGAAGTTCTTGAACCTTCAAGGCTGAGAGAAATGGCCTCGGGTTAGAAAAGCCAAAACACTCACACACTACCAAAGGGGCTGGCTTTCTCCTCCTAAGGGTGTCCCCAAAGCTGTAAACAGGCCTGGGGCTTTCCATGCCTGGCACTACATTCTCTTGTGACCGTTTTACTGCTCCAGTAGCAACTGTGGTTTCTCTTAATGTCCTGATCATTCTTGCAATGAAATAATCATTAATCAAAACATTAGTAACCAACACTTGCCAAAAGTTCACACCCTGTGTTAGTACTCCTCTGCCTGCCTACTAACAACGGAGGCATCCTGAGAAAATGAAAGATTGTCTCTGAACACTAGACAAACAGCTAAGCATTTCACAGTCGACCCAATAATAAGGGCTGTCATCTACTCATTGAAAACATTTATGAATGACCCTTAGGACTAAGGAAATGTTTTTGTTGTGTAAGTAAAAAACCAGCAACAATATTCTTTGATTCTGGGATAATCTTAACTATCTTACACACACACACACACACACACACAAAGCAACCTTTACTTCTTGATGAAACCACAAATGAAACTTTTTATCTTACATCTGTTTTCCTAGTCTTGTTTTGTTTTTGTTGTTTTGCCTTTAACAATGAAGGGTAGATAAAGCCAACTGTGGGACAAAGCAAATCCCAAAAGAAGCAATAGAAACTGGACTACCCTGGTCTGGCCTCAGAAACCCTGAGTTTACTCTTGGCTGAACAAGAAGCCATGAGGGATATGCAGAAGAGACCCAGAAAATGGAAACTGTGTGTGAACAGGCCTGTCAGGAGAGATATTTTTTAAGAGTCTTTAATTTGTAGGAGAGAAGAGTTTGGAAGTTGGTATGATTTCCTGTGTGACTGCAATATAGAAACAGCCAACAAAATTTCAAGACTATGAGGAGGTTTGAGAATTATGTGCTACACGTGGGAACATTCGAATCATGAGCTGAAATCATTGTGAAATTTTGGCCCCTTTTCCTGGCACCCAAAAGTCTTCATGCCAGTTCCCAGAGGAGTGGGGTGAGACACGTGCTGTCAAATGCCTAAGGTAAGATGGCCAGTGTTACAGAAAACTGGGTCCCCAGGACAGAAGCACCTAGAGAGTGGAACAAAAGTGAACAGTGAACCCTCATGGCTATTTTCAGGAGAGCCAGACAAAGGTGCTGCAATCCAAGATGTCCAGATGTCTGGTCACACTATACGGGAAAGCTTGGCTCGTGGTTACAGGGACAGACAGGGAACCGTGGAAACAACTTGTTTGAATGTGCATAAAGCCAGAGATGGGTGCATAAAGCCAGAGATGGAGAAGGACATTCCAGTTTTTCTCTGTGGCACACTGTTTCACAGTCTTAAAGTCAAATCTTTATCTGGGTTTGTGTTGATGTTATTGTTTTATGTTAAATATATGTAAATTAATGCATATGTCCAGAGAAAAAGATCAAAACTTAAAAACTCAAATATTTAAATTTTAAAATGATTTAAAAAATTCTGCTTAAGCAAAAGAATTACATGTGGCATTTCTTTTCTTTTTCTTATGATATTAGTACTATTTATACTTTCATTTCTTATGCCCCTTCAGAAAGGAATGTCGACTTTAAAACCCAAAATTCCTTCATTAAAATATAGTACATTAATGAAGCATGTGTATGAAGATTGCTGCCTCTGAACACACGGTCCTGATGTTTTCCTCTTAACTGCCTCAGATTGCTTTATTTTACCCTGGATATACATATTTTAATGAAATGCCTTTTCTCTGGGAGCAGTGTTCTCAAAACATCTGTCAAAGACTATTAAGTGAGAACTATAGAATCCCAGGCACAGCAGCGAAAAACAAGAGAATCTGGGTAGACGCTAGTCTAGCTTTTCCCCCAAACAACAAAACAAAGCAGAAAAAGTGCAAGAAAGAAACAAAAGCCCCATTTGTGTTCTGTCAGCAAGCAGTAAGCAGTGTCTACAGATCTGGGGGTGTGTGTATGTTTATTTTCACAGAGTTAAGACAACCCTGTACATGAAATTTTATTTCCCATATTTCACTTAAAATGTCATAAGATTTCCGCAGCCATTCAAGCATGTTTTCCTTTGAAAACCCAGAAGGGAATTTTCGCCTCAGTTCATTACGGCTGCAGAGAGGGAGGTCTCTCCAGCACCTCGCGTGGGGATCAGCACGTTTCCGGAGGGGCATCCTAACCACACATAAACATGGCTTTAAACATTTCTGGGCACAAGCTTCAGGGAAACAGGGCCTGCAGGACTCTGGGCCACGGAGTCCTGCTGAGCCGCTGGGACTTTAGTAGGGTCAGAGATGCTGAGATGCCAAGTCTTGGGTAAGATGCAGGAAAGGCGGGGATTAGAAATACTGCCTGAGACACGAGCCAGCTGCTCTTTACTGAGCTGACTTCTGACCATAGTAGAGTCTGGGGAAAAAAAAAAAAGCCCCCAGTGTCTTCTGCATGCAAGAGCTGTGGCCTTGCACAAGGTGTCAGTGACAGCTGTTAGCCCACAAGGCACATGAGAGCCAACAGATGCTCCACCAGGTGGCACCTGGAGGCCTGGAAGGATTTGCACGTCCTCTAACTTTCCTGTAAGGGGTGGCACAGGGAAAGGGGTGGTGGCTTTTCCCACCCAAGACCTCACAGCTCACACACATATGCATGCATGTCTATATACATGCACACACAAACACTGTACACAAACGCATATACAAACACAAGTGCACACTCACATACCTACACAAACACACATACAAATACAAGGACACATGTACACACATGTATGCCCACATATCACCCCACCCCTTCCACTTTGGCTTCAATACCATCTTCCCCAGTAATATCTTCAACACCTCAGCCAGTGCCATTTTTCTTTCTTCTCAATTCAAAGAGCAAAACTGATCTCTACCATACAGAGTCTTTCATTGAGCCCTGTTGCAGACGGGCTCTCTGGCCAGTAAGCCACTGGGATCTTCCTGTCTCTGCTTCCCCCAGTGTTTAGACCAGGGACAGCTCTTGACACATGCTTTGCAGATCCAAACTCAAGCTTGTAGGGCAAACACTTTATCAACCTCTCTGTCTCCTGACAATGTTAAGCCACTTTTTACTCCACCCAATGCTTATTATAATGTGAATTCCTAACTCCTAAGTCTGGCCTTGAGCTCCTTACAATGTATATTTCATGTATACTTCTCAGTGCCCTGAGAGCTCACTGCTATATTGGATGCTCTAAATGCACACACAGATATGCATTAATTGTATTACATCAGCACATGGCATACTGCCCATTAAATATCAACAAATATTTGCTGAAAATGGGATAATTAATTAAACAATATATTTGGCTAAGAAGAAATTGTCTATACTGTATTTATTAAAATAAATACAAATAATGACATGTGGCAGGTAGCCAGCAGAAATTTGTTTAATTAATTAATTGAATTATTTATGAACACATTAAGAATAAGTACACTATTAGGGAAAACAGAAAAGTGAAAAATATTAAAGGAGAATTATATTTGGTGGCAAGAAAACCGCCTTGGAAATACCAGTCTGGGAGCTCAGTGCTCAGGTGGGGACCAATCCTTCTACCTTCCTAAATCAATCCCTTCCGCTGAATAGACATGTAACCTACTGAAAAATATTCTCAGAATCACAAAACTAGAGCAGAACTTAATTCTGATCCTACACTGACCAAGTATGACAAGCTGATCTTGGTTACTGAAGTGAAAGCGCAGCCTGATAACGCAGCCTGATAACCAGAACCTGTGCAGGTGGCATCAAATAGCCAACGAATGGGAGGTGTCAGTGGGACCAGGCTTGCTCACGAGCTGACCTGCAAAGGGGGATCTATCCATTATAAACAAGGGAAAGGAATACAAGCCCTTTGCTGAACAGTAAGGTAGGATCATGACACGCATATTTCCAGGAGAAGAATGGGACCAACCGTGCTTTAAAAATGAAGGAAGAGCCAAGGGTGAGAGTGATGCTGGTAGCCTTAGAAACTGGGAAAAGCAAGAACGGTGATGTCTAAGGCTTTCCAGGGAGCACAGCCTCATTAGTGTGATGTGGGATATACCGCTGTAGGTTGTGAATATGTTTTATTTCCACTGGTTAATAGAGAAACTGCTTTGGCCTATGGCAGGGCAGCTACACAGCACCCCCTTGACTTTGCCTACTCTCTCTCTCTATATATATATCTTTTCAGATTTGCTGCCTGGCTTTATTCTGCCCTGTTGAAAAGCCAAGTGAGGCAGAACCAACAGCCAAAGCAGCCACTCTGGTCCTAGCTACTCCTGCTTAACAGTTTAAAACAGTGATCAAAAAAAGATTACAGAAACACAATAAAAACACATTCAGACAAAAATAAACTTCTAAACGGGTCACAGAGGGTTTAAAAAATGTGCATACACTTGGAAGAGAGAGGAAAAAGAGTATAGAAAGTTTTAAAAAATAAAAATAAAGTCTTCAAAAAGACAGTAAAGATAATATAAAACTATAATAAGCCATGTAAAATGTATGCTATGAATATGTTTTATTACCATTAGTTAATAAGAAAGCTGCTTTGACTTATGCCAGAAAGTGCCTGTCGCCCACAGTCACTCAGCCAGTAATAGAACTACAATGTAGTCTCTGTGGTCCAAGGCCAGTGCCCTCCCCACTTGGAGCTCTCCTGACAGGAAACACAGCAACATTCCAGCAGATTTGCTGATGGCTCTGGGAAAGGGAAGACACACTTCAGGAAAGGCCTCTAGGATGGAGAGGCTCTTAAAGCTGGTCCATGACCTCCCAGGATTGTCTGAATTCCAGATTAATGATATCTATCTAGAAGTCAGTTATAAAATTTAGTATTTCATTTCCCCAAATTAATTAATTTATTGTGCAGAACTAAAGCACTAAGAACCTTAGAAGAATCCTGCATTTGAAACCCCATCTCACCTTGCAATTCAGTCCCTAAAAGAGCAGACACAAGATCCCTATGTGATGTAGGTTTGTCTACCTAAAGCTATTGCATTGGAGATTTGCTGCAAAGAGGTCAAGATTAGAGCTGCTCACATACCAGGACCATTGCTTTTCTTATTGTGAGAGAGACTACAAGAGATAGGGAAAGAACAGAGCCAGTGAAAATATAATGAGTTGAGTCCATCCATAAAAGACATATACAATGTAGATTAGGGGCCAGAATGGAGTTAGCCCTCAAGGCCGCAGGAAGCATGCCAGGAAAGCACAAACACAGGAAGGAAGCAGCTTGCACAAGAAATGCAGAGACGGATCTGTCTGCAGCAAGGACTTGCTTCAGGAGACATGAGACACTCACACTATGTAAATAAATTGGCCTGAGATTCATTCGTTGCCAGTCTGAGAAGTTTAAATGTATTCCAAAGAACCAACATTTCTTAATGTGTTTCCTATGAAACATCAATCCCACCTGTTGGCTTGCCACAGCAAAACTTTAAAAGCTCTTCAAGGCCAATGAGTGGGGGCTGTGGGGGGAGTTTTGTATTCTCTCACCCTCCTGAAAGCTTACAATGCCCAATGTCACAGCAAAGGTCCCGAGGAGTTCTGCAGCAAAAAAGTGTGTTTAAGTCTACCCCATCCAGTATTCCTTAACGTATGCACTCAGACGACCTGTCCTGAAGATGTTACTCAGGGCTGTTCCTCAGCTCTAAGGTTTGATAACATAAACCTTGGAAAGCTCAGCAGCGAAAGAAGATGGCCTAGGTGTTCATGAAGGAAGCGTGTGGGTTCTGAAGTGGTGTACATAAAGGAGGGGGACAGGGGTTAGCAGAAAACAACAGGATGAGGGTACAGCTGTCATGGGAATAAAAAGGAAATTATTTATTAGAAAAGCAGCATAAAGAGGTAATCAGCTAGACTTGATGACTGATTAGCAACAGGGGAGAGAAATGCCAGAAATATGAGAAACAATGATCGGTCTCCAAACCTACACAGCTGGGAGAACGTGGAGGCCAGAATTGAGTCAATGAATAGGGCTTGGAAACAGCCACTAGCGCCTGCAACCAACGCCAATTCAGATAATCGGGTGAATCAAAGGTAGCAACTGCAGTACTCAGAAGGTGAATTACTCCTTTGGAAGGCTAGAAGCTAAGGTTCGCTATTTTTCTCACAGGACATAGAGAAGCGAGGCTGGTACTTTATCCTTAGTGACTAGACTTCATGGTGCTGTGAAGTATTACACACACTACAAAAGAAGCGAAGGAATCATTGGTCTCGTCTATCTGTGCACCCTGTAAACTACACCAGCAGCTGACCTGACGGCACATGCCCACTGTTACAGTAGTAGTACAGATGCTAAGTGGGTAACCAGTCACTGTCTGGATCAGATACAATGTTTGTTTTATGAGATAGATCCCAAACTTTGTCACTGTTAAAGGAGCCAAGAATCTGTGGCTAGATAGGTCATATGCACTCGGAAAAAATCCAAGACTTTTATTCCGCTCAGAGGACATAATACTAAAATGATTCTTGATGCCATTCTATACCTATAGATCAGACCATCTCTCAACCCTCATGAGAGAAGTTTTCTTTGGCAGTAGATCTGAGACTCACAACTGGTCAATGTGCAGAAAATAAAAGACAATGTAGTCAGTCCTAAGTGGGACAAACATATCACACTTTCCCACACAAGACTCTGGGAGCTTTGTGGGAGAGGGATATGAAGATTGTAAGAGCCAGAGGTGGTGGATAGAAACAATGTTTTCCGGACCCAAAAGGGAAACAGGATCTCACCACAGTTGTGAGCACAAGCATAGGACCTGTGCAGACAGACAGGCCAGATAAAATTCCATCAGAGCATATGGGAAAGTAGGCATGAAATGCAATCACTAGCTGAGGAGCTATTGACATTTCATAGCTGTTTGGAGAAGAAGGGTTAGGGTTTTTTGGTTTTGTTTTGTTTTTATGTTTTGTTTTTTAATAATTTGATCCCTGGTATGTTCAGCACACTCTAGAGAAGGCCCTACTCCCAAGACTAGTTGGGCAACACAAACTGGTTTGAATGGGAAAAAGGCAAAAGAAGGAGGAGGAGAAGAAAGAAGGAAAAGAAGAGGAAGAAGGAGGAGGAGGAGGAGGAGAAGGAGATGGCAAAGAAGTAGTAGAAGGAGAAAGATTACACTCAAATTTGGATAGGAAAGGATCAGAGTGTAAAGGATTGCTATGAAGAGTTGAGGAGTGAATATATTCAAGACGCACTGTATGGAATTCTCAGAGAATTAATAAAAAATATTGTTTAAATAATTCAAAGTTTGAACAACTTTGAAGCCAGTATTAGAAAGGAACACCTGTGGTTGCATACAAGAAGAGACAGGAAGTTCAGAGGACAGATGTATGTACTAAAGACAGACGCCCTGGCCCTGCAGAGGAAGGAACGAGGACTAGGATGGAGAGCATGAATAAGATGAATGCAAATCAATGAAAAACACTGTGTACAACGAGCCATTTCTTCTTATCTCTGTAAAGGTGAGTGCCGAAATATTATATCTCAAGAGATCACAGAAGTTGGAGTAACTTCACGAACAATGTTTCTATAGGTGAGCGGACACAACTGATTGCAAACAGAACTCTATGACCTATGTAACAGAAGGAAACTAGAAAATCTCCTCTATTTGGAGGCAACCCTCCAAAATGAGTCAACATAGAGTTAAGAGAGAACACAGAGACATGCTAAAAGTTTGGGTTACGGTCTCCCAGATTAAGGTATTAACCGCACTCTCTCTGTTTAACTTTTCTGACCTTCGGACCCTTTACTTGTAAGATGGAGTACATGGTAGCTTCTGCTTGGCAGAATCATCTTAGAAACTACATAGCAGAGCGTGTGACCTGCATGTGCTAGAAGCCCTGCTCCAGGGCAGCGTGAGCAGTAGCACCAGCAGAAGTCTGTGTTTTTCTAGAAGCCCTGCTCCAGGGTAGCGTGAGCAATAGCACCAGCAGAAGTCTGTGTTTTGCTGGCCTTATTTTACTTGTTGGAGTTGAGACTTCGGAGAGCAGGATACCTGCCCCCACTCACATACAGAGCTTTCCACATAGCATGTTTCTCAGGTGCAGTCTGGTGTCTGACTTACTCAACTGTCCTGTTCTTTGGTCATATTTCCAGGGGGTTCTCACTAAGTCTAGGTCTCCAATATACTCAGCCACAACTGGATGCTTACATTTCTTTAGAGATTCAGGAGAGCAGTGTGCCTGGTGTAGGAGGTTGTTCTGTATTTGTGTAGCTTCCATTGGTTGAATAAAGAAGCTGCCTTGGCCTTTTGATAGGACAGCCCTTAAGTGGGCAGAGTAGACAGAACAGAATGCTGGGAAGAAGGGAAGTGTGGCAGACACCATGATTCTCCTGCCTGAGACGGACGTCATGCCGGGAAGCCACAGTCAAGTGGTGATACATATTAATAGAAATGGGTTAATCAAGATGTGAGAGTTAGCCAATAAGAGGCTAGAAATAATGGGCCAGCAGTGCTTAAATGAACACAGTTTCTGTGTAATTTTTTGGGTGTAAGCTAGCCAGGCAGGATGGAACAAAGGGGCCCCGTGCTCACTACTACACATGCCTGCAAAAATTTATATGTATCTTCATAGGAAAAAAATATATTAATTTATATGTAGACAAGAATGCAATCTTTAATGGAATGATTTAATAGTACTGTATCACTTAAAAATAATTTTAAAAAAACAAAGAGCAAGAATAAACCATATTTCCAAAGCAAATCCCAAGGAGGCTTATAGAACGGATACTCTGTTAGGGTGTTTGAAAAGGATATGGGTCTCATCCCAGCTCTCTTACTTGGTACTCTTGGGAGCCTCAGTTTCCTTCTTAACTGAGGACTGGAAGGGAAGATCCCAGAGAGAAGGTCCCCAGATGCATAAAATTTTATGTCACTAGATTAGTAATGAATGAAAATGCAACTTTGAAGGTGACATTGCTCTTTTCCCATGCCTACTATCAATTATACAGAGTTCTTTCGAGTTTAATACTATATGGAATATTTATGCACGTGCGCACACATATGTCCATGTTTATAAACACCCCCCTCTAATTGCCATGGTAGAGGGGGAGGAGAGGGACTGGAAATACGAGTGGGCATGGAAAAGTAAGCTGGGGACACAACTACCACTCTGCCTTGGGCAGATAGGTGGAGCAACTATACATAGAAGAAAGTCTAGACTAGCATATCCTTTTCTCCCAGGCTAGGGTAGAAGAGAGAAATGCTATTAAACTGAAGAACTTTCTTCCGATTTCTTTTCTAATCCATAACTCCTAGGGACTATAAAATCCCTCAAACCTCCCTGCCCCTTCTTAGCTGTAACTATGTACCAAACTCTAAATGAC
Source organism: Neodon shergylaensis (assembly GCA_025134845.1). Taxonomy (NCBI): domain Eukaryota; kingdom Metazoa; phylum Chordata; class Mammalia; order Rodentia; family Cricetidae; genus Neodon; species Neodon shergylaensis. The sequence goes on from JABTXL010005998.1 coordinate 1,087,681, forward strand.
AGGGAACTCAACACAACTGACTTCAGCTCAGCCTCTGGAGCCAGACAACACAGGGGAGGCGCAGGCTCCATCTTTGACCTCCACATCTCTAAGCCTCAGTTCTCTGGCTGTAAAACTGCAACTAATAACGTTACTTGGCTAAAAAATAGCTATGAGATGAATATGAAATCAAATGGGACAACCATGACAGTGTTTTGATATATAGCAGATGATGGTAAACAAATGTTGGCTACTGCCGCTGCCATCGCCGGTTCTGCTGGCTAGTGATGTTGACACTGATGACGACTGTGGTCACAGTTTACTCATCAACGCTAAATTACCGAGAACTTGTCAAGTACTAACCCTTATACCTAGTGTCAGTATGCCACCCTTGTCTGTTTCCACAGGGTGTTTGTACGCGAGAAGCATTACTGCCTAGTCCACCCTAGAAACTGACAAGACATGGAGAATGACTTCAATATTATCCCTCAACTCTGCAAATTTGGAGCAAGACACTTTAAAGTGGTAGCATCTCCCAGAACAGAACAGCACAGCCAAAGGAAGAACTCATTTCCCCACCACTTCTCCCATGTGAGCTCTCCACAGGACCACTGTTGGCAGGTGGGGCTTCATTTTCCACCGGCCTGCCAGCCAAGCTTCAGAAAGTGTCAAAGCCAGCTCCACCAGCACCAGCAGAAAATTCAGTGGCTACTAAGCTTAACACCTTGCTGGCGGGGCTAAAATCAACACCGCAGATTCTTCTTCCGCAAGCCTCCTGAGCCTGGTGGCCAGTTTCCTTGCTTGCCTGGGGTGAGGACAAACTCCAAGGGCTAAGACAACTGGAGTCCCAGAGGCAAGAACCCTGTTCAGACATGGAGTTACTGATGTACAGAGGCTCTGTCAGTGGACATTTTATACATGCAAAGCACCAAGATCACTCTTTATCATGCACCCTGCCCCACCACCACCTCCCCACGAAATGAAACTGTTGTCCTGTTTGCCCTCTTACATCACTCTGTTTACTGGGGCATATAAACAGCCATCAGGCATCCAATGGGCTTAAGGTAGAGAGACTTGCCAACAAACCAGCTAGGCAATTTCTGCAAGAAGCTGTGCTGGGTACAGGGCCTGCTATGAGCTAGTGTAGGTCCAGTGACCTTCACAGCTAGAAACTAACCCCTTGGGGTCAGGTTAAAGAATCACCTGGCAACCATGCACCTCCTGGCACCCCGAGCTGCTGAAATTCAGTATTTCCTGTGACTTAAGGGTTATGAGGCTGAAGCTATTTCAATCACACGTACATATGTGCTCAATAGACCCTGCCAGCTTCAGTGTTACAAATCACATGCTTGCATTTTGAGTTGGGGGTGCCGCGGGCTGAGTATGAGGTAAGCGAAGGGTTTAAGTAATGTGTGAGACCTGGGGGTGGGTGACCATATCCTAACGCCTGTGGATGCCTCTGACCTGATTAAGAGATTAACTTCTCTCTTAACCAATCTCTAAGCCCCACCTTCCTCCACCGCCCCCACACACCTCGCTTATCAGTGAAAACTTTGACACTGAAGTATTATTTCCATGCTTGGAAAGAGATCTGCTGCCAGCATAGAATTGCTCTGATTCTGGTCTCTGTGGGTTGGTGAGGTCAAGATTCCACGCACTACTTGCCAGCACACTATAAAAGAGCATTTCACATAAACCAAATGCTACAAGGAATAACAGAGTGGCCCTCCTGGGTTCTGATGCTTCCTGGCACCTAACTCGTGGTCACATGACAAGCAGCCAAGCAGAGGGACTGCCTTCCAGCTACAGCCTCATACCTTGGCAAGAAAGCGCTTTTGCCAAAAGTTTTATGGAGTTTGTTTAGCTCACTTCAAATATTTTACTTTAAGTAAATCATCCAAACCAAATTCAGTCCTTTCTGTTGGGAAGGAGAGCAGTATGTGTCGGGTGAGTTATTAAGAGGCGACTATGCATGCTCTTTAGACTGTCCTGGGGCCTAATTCTAAGAGGACTCCCCATGTGAGCAGAACCCCAGTGCCTCTTCAGACCAGCCTTACCCATTGTTCTGATAAGGGGGCATGGATGGCTTCCTGCCCTTGTGGCTGCTTCCTACCTACATAACAATAAACTTGCATGGATACTGACTCATGCAGAGAAGGCCTGTGAAACATGTGTTTCCTCTTTCCTGGAGGAAAAAAAGATCTCAACTTCTACTAAGACCAAGACAAGTCGAGGCAGGAAGAAACTCAGGATTTTAGTGAGAGTCCAAGCTGTGCCACCACTGCTGGGAACAGCCCATTCTTCACTTAATATCTACGATCAACATGCAACCTTGAGTATCTGAGGGCTGTAATCAACTTCATATACGTATGTATGTATGTATGCATTTATGGAGGTATATAGTCTTGCCTCCTTACAGCACAGAATAAAAGGAAGACATATATGTTGAATAATATGTTGAATAATTCACAATATAAGTCCGATCCTATGCAGTAAAGACAGAAGTGAGGCTATGCAGGCTGTCTGATGTAGCCTGCATTTTATCTCCCCCTTCCGAGCAATGGAAAGCAATGGCAGCATTTTTAAAGCAACCAGGTTGTCTTCTCAATGACTTGTAAACTCAGAGAATTAAGATGTAAAAACATAATCAATAAACCCAGAGGCCCTGGCCTTTTGATTTTAGGCTAGAAGGGCAACTCCACTTCACGCTCCCACTGTGCTGTGTCAGCAGTACTGGTCATAAGTCAACATTGCTAGTCCCACAGGTGTTCCTCTCTGCATTCACTGGGGCAGCTTTCCCTGCTTGGAGTATCACTGGTTGACCCTAAAGAGCATTTGACAACGTCTAGAGATGCCTGTCACTTAGAGGGAAAGGTTACAGTTAAATACTCTGCAATACACAGGACATTCCTAAAACAAAGCCAATGGGTGGTGTGGGAGAATTGTCTATATTCTGTCAATCATGTTATAAATAAATGCTGATTAGCCAGGCAGGAAATATAGGCGGGAAAACCAGACCGGAAGTAGAAATGATGTAATGAGAACAAGAGAATTCTGGGAAGGAGGAAGCTGATTCCTTCCACTCCTGTCCAGACCACTGAAGCAGCAGGATGTGATCTGCCTCACTGAAAAAGGTACTGGGCCACATGACTAACAAAGATCAGAAAAATGGGTTAATCAAGATGTGAGAGTTAGCCAGTGAGAGGCTAGAGCTAATAGGCCAATCAGCTTATACTTTATGAAGACCTATGTGTGATTTTCTTTGGGTCTAAACAGTTGTGGGGTACCGGGAGGGACAAAAACCCCAAACAAGCAGGCCTGGCCCTTCATGTTACAGATGGGGAGACTCTCAGTAAAACAAAGGCTGAAAACCCTGGCATCTTCTAGAAAACACTGGCCTTGGCTTGACATTTTGGCCTAGGTTTCTCCCTCTAGAAACCTGTATGCCAGAAGAGGTTTTAAAACTAATAAGACAAGGAAAGAATGGGCCCAAAGGTTTGTTCCAGATCTTGGCTATAATAACAATGGAATTTCAAAGTAGGAGGTCTTCAGGCCGTAGCTAAGGGACATCAGGAAAAGTCTACCTGGATGCGGTATGGAAAGCTGGGCATCACCTAAAAAGCTGGAGGCTATTCCACGTCTTAAGTGAATCTGAGCAAATGAGTTTCGCCGAGGAGAATGAGTTTTACAGCAGGGATGGAGAACTGCTGGAGAGCAAGCGAGGGGAACAGATGGAAAGAACACTAGGGGAAATTGAGAAATAGCCATCTGATGATATAATCCAGACTTGGGCCGAGAACTGCGTGCCTGCATCCTTCCAGCTCTGACCTGCAGGTGCAGGTGCAGCGGGTGGCCTCCCGGTGCCCCTCCAGCTGGGTGGCTTTCTCTAGTTGTCTCCCCGGGTAATGGGAGGGACGGATCGGCAGATACTTCCCACAAGACAGCACTCCATATGACTGCTTACAAATTCTCTTGCTTTGTCATCTCTTTTCCCCTTTTTATTTCTCTTTAAGTCACCAGACTTCTAGATATGGAGAGGCCAGATTGCAATGGATAAACTAATAATATCTAGCTTTACTTGCAAAAAATGTCACTAATCACCATTTTGACTCTTAGAAATTAGGGGAGTTCCAAATTTGCCTTGTTTCTGTTTCCGTGCAAAATTCATGTTCTCTCCACCCCCGCCCCCAAGATAGGATTTCTTTGTGTAACAGTCCTAGCTGTCCTGGAACTTGCTGTGTAGACCAGGCTGACCTCAAACTTACAGAGAGCTGCCTGTCTCTGCCTCCCAAAATTAAAGGCATGCGCCGTACCACTTGGCTTAAGTCCATGCTCTTGTGAGGCTGATAAGCAGGTAACTGGGAAACGTGCACATGTGTGTCATGCAAACAGAAGAGATGGCCTGCAAAATAGCAGAAGGGCAGGGGAGGCCTGCCTCTCCTCCATAGTCTCTCTCTGCTTCATTATCTACAGAGGAATGCAAACAAGCCCACTGATGTGGTTACAGAGGAAAATGCTATCAGGGCATCCTGGAGATTGCTCATACAGAAGGAAATGGAGCTGATGGCGGCCTCTGAACCAGCCATACATAGAGTCTCTGGACGAGGACTAAGGGGAACAGTCCAGGCACAAGCCTCTGAATCACCTGTGTGTCAACCATCGCTGCTTCTCCTTTCTGCATTAATTTCTGAATTAACTGTCATGCATCATCAACCTCCTTTGAGCTAGTTTATGACTTCATTATCTTCAAAGGAAAGGTCTTTTATTAAATCTATAATTTATTTTTTGCTAATTCAATAAGCAGCTTCATCCACTGTACAATTTCACGACTCTCTATTTTTAAGCTAATAGTATCTATTAGACATGGGTAATATAGACATGAGCATTAACATATCATACATTAACATATAGCAGTTTCCTATGTATAATTTCACATAGATACAAAACGACACATATTTATGTATATGACATGAAATAGTCAAAGGAGGGAAAACCAGGAGCAATATAAACCCTGGTTTCAGATAAATAAAAGAACAAACCTGTTGCCATAGGGAAGTTGCTTTCAACAGCATGAAAGTCCACTTCTGTCAGCCTGACTGACTCATAAAATAGTTTCTAATCAATTTCCTGACTCTGCTAATGCTGCCCCCATGCATCAGAAATAACGTGACAATGTATGTCTAACATCACTATTTCAATAGCATACTTCAGGAAGCTGTCTCGAAGCCAGGTGTATTTTGGGACTAACACAGTGATTTCCTGATAGAGGTAGGCAAAATCCCCATACGGGGCTGATATGAAACCCAGCGCCGTGCTCTGCCCCGGAGATTAACAGAACAACCGCAGACGGCTCTCAAAATTCAAGACTTTTAGAGAGACCCTTCAAGAACTCAGCTAAAAGTGTCAGGATGAAAACCACATCAGAAGTGCCCAGGAGAAAGGATGACGGGGATGGGGGAGGGAAGAGGAAGGGCAGTTATTTGGTGGTATAAAGAGAAGGAGTGAATCCCTGAGCAATTACGGATGTCTGGCTTTGCCGGGCATCATTATCCTAGCCCCAAGGACTGCAAATGCTGTTAGCCGTTTTAAATGTGCATTAATTTATCTGTCCTTTAAAACTCCATCTAACCACTTGTCTCCTGAGCTCTCCTGAGAGCAGATTCTGATGGAGATATCCACACTCCAGTGTCTGTGAAAGGGCAACAGCTGATTCCAGGTGTCTATGGGGAGGTGAACACGTCCATCTCATACCTACAGAATTGAGTCTACAGGAGACTCACATCAGGTTTTCCTATTCATCACAAAATATCAAACAAATAGAGCACATTTTTTTTCCAAAGAATGAACTTACTTTCAGTGCAAATGGGACAGCATCCTTTCCTGTTGAGAATCTTACCCTGGTCAAGATGGGGGAAAAAAGAAACACCAGAGTTTAATGTTAAGAAATGATCCGTTGGGATAAATCTTTTTTCAAAAATCTAATATCAGCATTTAAAATCCTAAACAACATGCCCAGATTGTACTTGAACTTGATGGTGATGATGGCAGTGACAAATGAAGTTTCAAGCATCAGGTTCCCAGGGCAGGCAAAATCATTCCAAAAACCTTTCCTGTTTTTATCCTTTACGAAACAGGATACCTCAAAGTCTGGTGTGATTTTTCTCACATGGAAGGAAGATGGAGACAGCCTGGACACAACTTCCTCACTGATCGCCAAATCAAGCCCTGTAGAGGTCAAGTGCATTCACACACAAATGGGCACCAGGACCACTCTGTCCACACTAGCACAGCCTTCTTCCTGCTGCGCTCAGCTAGCTCCCCTGGATGCTGCAATCCAAGCTCGGGATGCAGGCATCCTCTGGATACAGGGCACTGCAGACCAAACTCAGCCCAGCTTCTTCCTCTGTAACATCATCCATACTAACTCACTGCTCTATCATCAAAGCCAGTGAAGCAGCAGAGAGTTCTGTAGTAGGGAGTAAGTTTCCATCACTGCTCTGAAAATGCAGTGCAAGTTCCTAGTCAAATGCCTTTCCGCTTCTTCTAAAGCCTGACGTTTAAAGAAGGAACCATACTCTGCAGACCATGTCAGAAGACGGCCTTTTCTTATCTCTGACTCCATGATAATGTGGAAGCAGATTAACATCCAAGGAACTACTCAGTCATGTGACCTTGGGCTGCTTATGAGGATTTAATGAGCTACCACATTAAGGCTCAATGATATGATAGTCATGGTTACTAAACAATGCAAAACCTTCCTGAGCTGAGTATATCACCTTCCGTAGGTGAAGAAGCTGCTGCCATGCGACACGAGGGTGCTAGAAATAAGACGTAAACTTCATTTCAGGGGCGCCACAAGCTACATTCTTTTACCAGATTTTGATGCCACAGTTCTTCGAGACATTAATTATCGCCTGCATTCAGTACAGGCTGCTGTGTGTGCCCCATGCTTCACCTCATTTGAAATTCACGGCCACACTCAGAGTAGGGATGATTTCATCCCCTTTTGACAGAGAACAAGGAAGCAAAGAGCACTAAAAGGTAGCCCAAGACCCAGGACAGAGAACTACAGCTCCGTTCCGCTCATTCAGTACCGGCGAGGGCTGTGCAAAGCAGGTTGGAATATTTTCAAAGTAAGCAATCCATTGGCTTTTCAGATGACATTTTGCTACTGAAGAACGAAAGCCATGCCTCACTCATGTCTCACCAACTAAGCCTGTGATGGCACATTAGACTCCATAATGCCAAAGGGCAGTGATTCAGCCTTGCAAATGCTGCAACGCTTTAATATGGTTGCTCAGGCTGTGCTAGCCCCCAACCATAAAATTATTTTCATTGCTACTTCATAACAAATTTTTTACTGTTATAAATTATAATATAAATATCTGATATGCAACTTTTGTGACAGAGTCATTCGACCCCCCAAAGGGGTCACAACCGTGAGGTGGAGAGCCATGACCATAGGGAATCTCATTTAACTTCTCAAAGACAGAATCAAAGAAGACCAGCCCAGTCCCGTGGAGGGGTCTCTGCAGAAGCTGGTCCGAAGCACTCTGCCCCCACTGGAACTGAGGGTTTAAAGCCAGGTTTCTATCCAAGTGTGACCAAGCAATTCTGTACATCTGTATCTCAGTGGATACTACCGTTTCCCTTGTTCAGCAAATGAAAGTGGAGCTGGTCCTGTCAGTAAATTAGTGGGAAGCGAAAAAAGCACACACTGGAAGGTCAGAGAGCCGGGCTGTGTGTCATGAGCTGGAAACTGGACACGCTGTAGCCTCATCTGGAAGAAGACTCTAGTCAGAGCCTACCTCGGCAGAGAACTCTTGGGGGAGTAAGGATGCTTCTGTGACCACAGGAAAAAAACTCAATATACAAGGATGATATTTAGGAGAAAGGGAGCTGATGGGTTCACCCCTCCCCAGCGGGACTCCCAGAGCCTTGGAAATTACGTAGGAGGATGTACAGGGAATACAACCACAACCCACTTCTGAAAAAAAAAAAAAACAAGAAAAAGAAAAGGTGTGGTACCCGAAAAGGATGTAGAAGCGGACACAGACTCTTTCCAGGATTTTAATTTTAGTGTTCTTTTTTAAAAACTTCCCGAGTCAGTGATGGGAAGGTGAAATTACTGTTTAGTTTTCTTTCTCAAAGGGCTTCAAGGTAGAGCTAACCGATCTCCAAAGATCTCATGCTGGCTCTGAGAAGGAAAAGTGTGAAGGGGAAGGCAGGTTGGAAGGATGCCTAAAAACTAAAAGCTGGTTCTGGAGGCCGCAGTCACGCCAGGGTACTGGCATTAATTGCAGCGGAGGGGGGGGGGACGGACGGGCTGGGCAAAGGCTTTCCTGGGAGGGATGGACATCCGGGTCTGAGTGTGGGACACACAGCGTGATCACTAGGGAGACAGACACAGGGAAGAAAGCTGTTTCCCAGCAGAAACCACGGACCCAGCTAGGAGCGAAGGAGCGGCAGAGCTGGCGTCAAGCTGGAAATGCCACAGTGGCCTGCTCAGGCGAGTTACGCGAGCCACCAGCTTGGCGCTGCTCCCCAGTTTTGTCTTGTAGAATAAGGAAGCCCATTATTACTACCATGTGCCGGGAGAGTTCATTAGGAGCGAGGTTCCCCGAGGACTGGCAGAAATGATGGGATTCCATTTTTCCCAATGAATATTTATAAGCGGTCCATGTTCAAGTCTGCTTATTGTACCTATTTTTTTTTTCTTTTATGGGAAGTTTTCAGTTTTATGTCTGAGGCTTTTAAAGCAAGACTAATTAGGGGAGTTTTTTTTTTTTACCCTTGTCTCCTCCCCTCCCCCAATTCAGTTGTGCAATGGCAACAGCTGTTGTTTTTTTGTGCCTCATTTGGCACTCAAGTAAAAACAGCAACTTTTTGTTTATAATAATAACAGATGTGAATAAAATTAAAAGCTTTCTATAATGGAGACTAGCGGACATGTTCTGAATATAGGGATATGTTTTCTTCATTCACTGGAAGGTACTGAATAGGTTTGACATTTTCCCAAAATGCACAAAGCCTTGAAAGGTTTCGAGTTGCTGAGGTGAATTCAATGGAGCCCACGCTTCAAAGATAATGGTGGCTTTATTCAAGCCTCTGGGCTGTGGGCTTTTGAAAAGAGCTATTTCCATAAGGATGCTATTTCCATGTGCGGCTACAATGGAGGCCAGGGCCAGAGAAGAATTTTCTGCAAAGGAGTTGGGGCTTCTGCAAGGCAAGGCAATCCTCCTGGGGAATTTACTATTAAACAACCACATATTACCATGGCTATGAGAAGAAAGCTGAGATCTCAGAGAAAAGCAAAGAAAGAGAAGCAAAATGTAGTTATAATGTTAAATAGAAAATCTAATAACAGAAAAACAAGGTCTAGGCAGAGAGAGTGGGAGAAGGGTTTACACAGACGGATGAGAAGTCAATCAAGAGTAGGAAGACTGCAGCAAGAACTGGGAAAGCGTTTTGTCACACAAGGCTAGACTTCCAGGTGGGGATGGATAGCAAGAAGGAACAGCAAGCTACATAAGAGGCTTCAGCTACTGGGGTCTATGTCAGCCTCCGGAGTGCCTGGCTGTCTTTTTAGAAAATGGCGTGGGCCATGATTTCCGAAGGTAACGAGAAAGTAAAGCTGAATTCCCAGCATACCTGTGGGCAGCTACTGACAGGAACGCACTGCTTCTTGCGACACTCTGTCTTCCCCTTCACACAAGCGCAGATGCTACAGTTGACGGAGGACCACATCTCCCCATCCTGTGGGACACAACACAGGATTCTGCTATCAGGCGGAGACCGCAGGAGCTGAGTCAGTGGGTTGTGGCTTCCCAATTGAGAAGAGCAGGCCTACCCTGCCCGAATCACACAGCTTAGCTAGCCCAAGTGACTCTAGGGCATCTATAGGTCTATAGGCAATCAAATTGCGGTGGTGGGATCTTGCTCTAAAGTACGGAGGATTTTCTGTATCTAACCACGTTGTGTTTGCATCTCACTCCCCATGTGTTTTCTACTTTCACCCTGGAAAATGAGGAAGTATGAATTTTCACTCACAATGCATGAATAAAAACTTTCCTCTGTTTAGTAAGAGTGAAATATTTGCTATCATGGGCAACACAGTTCATTGAGGGTTTTACATATGGTGATGTAAGCCAAGCCCAGATGTGCCATACCCCTGAGCTGCCCAGGACTTGAAAAAAACAGAGGATATCAAACAGTTCCCAGTGGCTAGGCAGATAGCTGGGTGGTAGTCATCTGAACTCACACAGCCCAGACAGTGCAGCCCTAGAGACATGCATAGCTTGTACACTGCCTGGCTGGTACTCTCCTCTGAAGATGTAGGATGGCATTTGGGGAAGCCTTTCTGAGACTAAACTCTTGCTCAGCAAGAGGACTGCTTGGTCAATGTATTGGGCTCATTGTCTTTATAGGGTGCAGTTATCCGGTTCTGAGTCAGAACCCATCAGGCAGGGAAGTACTGTACTGAGGTTGGGAAGATGAGACAACAGGCAGATCTAAAGACAAAAGAGGGATTCCTTTCCATGCCCGTGGATTCAAGATCTTTGGTGCAACCCCAACCTCTTGTTTCTCAATTTTTGAAGCCATTTTAAGGACTGCCCACCATCTGCTTCCTTTCAGGTAAGACAGAACTCACTGGATTTGCCTTTAAAGGCTGTTGAACTTACCAGTGTTCTACAAGCAAATATTCCCAGGGCTTACAATCTCTGTAAAGTACTTCAAACCCCAGGTACTAAGAGAAACATTTTTATAAAGTGACTAGAAAGTTTTTATCTAAAGCACTATCAAGAGAGGAGTCTATTTTATCTTGGCGCTCTAGGGGAAAGTGATGACTTTGAATAAAGAGGATATTACATAAGTGTCTCTGAAAACTTGTTATATGACGCCTTCTACAGGCTTAATGTGGTTCCTAAGAATCCAGCCCTCTCTTCAACCACGTCAGTGGAAAGGAAGCCTTGAGGAAGCCTCCACATCTGACATGCTGTTAAAGGTCTACAGGCTCATGGCTGTTATCAGGTGTGTCTTTATACAGAATCTCTCTTTCATTCTCAAGGAAAACATATCTAAGAGAGGGGAGACAGTCTGAACTAAGCGGACACCTACTTGTTGAAGTGAAATGGTTACTCTCCCACTTACAATCACCAGAAAACCATGTAGAACACACTCTGGGCAGAGTTGGAAGGCCAGTAGGCAAGCCTTTGAGTACCAGGTGGTTGGACTCTCAAACCTACGCTGGCCACTTCCATGGTAAGCAGCATCATCTGAACACCTCGACACAAGCCATTTGTGTTAGGAATCTGTAGAATGCTGCTGAAAGGACCCAATTAATCACAGATCCCTCAGGATCTGGCCAGACAATGTGTACTGAGCATCCCCAAGTGAATAGGCTCTCTGTCATTTAGTCCCCATAGCCATACCAACCACATGGCTTGCTCAGCTGAGTTTCAGGCAGTGACTGATCACATATAGAAAGAGTAATAACATTGAAGCATTTGGAATCTTTCAAATCCTTGTTTCTTACATATATATACATATGTAATCACATACATGTACAAATTAATATATTAAATATACATGTATATTTTTAAATGTATAAATAAAATAAAATTCTAATCTGCATTATGTCTGGAAACTTTTAATGGCCATTATAGTGTAATGGCTCCCACAGCTCACGGCACATGTAACGGTCTATCTCATACATACCCTGAAAATCTTGCTACCAAACTTGCACACTTTGACATCGTCTAGGGGCACTCGCAGGAGACACTCTTCACAACAGGCATCCCCATTGTTGTCACAGACTCCAGGCTGGGAGCACTTCTTCTTACACACCATTGTAGAGTCCTGGAGGCCCAAAGGCAGACTAGGAATTAAAAATGACTTTTACCCCTCCTAGGCATCCTCCTCAGCCCTCCTTTAACAACCTGCAGTGGCTCCTCCTTGCACTCTCTTAGCCCTGTGCTTTCCTGTGGTGCAATAAACACTTCATCCACCTCAAAACATGTTTCCAGACTAACACCTGTAGCAGACGAGGGTGTGGCCCGCTCCCGGTCTTGCTTCTACTGGCCTATAACTTCATGCTCAACGTTCTTGCTCAGTGGAAGAAATCCCAGATCACTATGGCCAACACAATTCCTTCTTCCTGCCCTTCTTTCACTCTCTCCATAAATAGAGCTTGTTCAGGCTTCCTGTACCTTCCTTGGAAATTAGGAGGAGCACGGTTTGAGGCTTCTTGGAGAGGGAAAGCCTCAAACAGAGACAGAAAGAGATACTGGGTATCACAATAAATGCAGGCCACCTTTGGTGGCTTGAATGAGGACACCCTCCCTCCAAGACTCATATGTGCATTTTTAGTTCTCAGTTGATAAGCTGTTTGAGAAAAATCAGAAGGGTTAGGCAGTGTGGTCTTGTTGAAGGAATTATGTGACTGGTGGGGGTGGCCTTTGATGTTTAAAAAGTCCTGCCAGGCCCAGTTCCCTGCCATCACTGCCCGAAGATTATTTTGTAAGGCTCTCAGCTACTGCTCCAACCCCATGTCTTTCTGCTTCCCACTGTGATGACAGTGGACTCACCCTCTGAAACTGTAAGCAAGTCTGAAATTAAATGCTTATATAAGAGCTGCCTTAGTCATGGTGTATTTTCACAGCAACAGAACAATAATTAAGACATGATTGTCCCTTTAAGTATCTACTTTGCAAAAGATGTCTACAAACTGAGATTGTAATAAGCCCACCATTTTCAGGAAAAGTATTCATTCTAGTAATCTAGCTAGAATACTAGGACACATTGCCTGATTATGTCTCAAAGATTCCTTGAGACCCAAAGGGATGTAAATGCTAGCATAACTAGCTCCCATTTGTGGGCTGGGAGGCTGTCCCTCAAGCAAGACAATTGGGAAGGCCACATGTTTCAGCAAAAACTCAGTTTCTGTTTCCAAGAGAAAGCTGTGGCCTATGAGATTTCTGGATGGATATGAAGTCGTGAGTGTGGAGCCCAAGCTCACAAGGATATGTTCTGTGTGTTTACATGAAGCAGTTGTATGTTAGCACAGAAGAGAGAGGGGAGGGAAGGAGGGAGGGAGGGAGAGAGAGAGAGAGAGAGAGAGAGAGAGAGAGAGAGTTTTGTGGATAGCTCAGGATCATGCAAACCATGGAAGGTGGGCATCACCTCAATAGAGTATTTGAAATTGATCAGGTTTATCTCTGTAAATCTGTTTATTCTTCCCTGGAATACAACAGAAATTATTTTTTATAGGTGTGCTAAAGAATTCATTTCAAATAGGCGGAGCCCTAGAGCAGGGTCATCTGTATTTGTCTGACTACAGAGAATGTTTAGGACAGCCTCCAGATCATCTCTAAAACACTGAGTATGATTATATTCTTCAAACGGCATCAACAATGATTCCCCCGATGAATACAATGCCTACATTTGCCTATGATTCCAATGTAATCCGAGCTCATTGGGTAGTGCCATGGCCTCTTAGAGCCCCCTTACCTTGCACGTGCATACTGTGCAGTTATCATAGAGAAAAGAAGATCCATTGTCATAAACATCACTACGAAACAGGCAGCTCCCAAAAGGAAGGTCAAATACTTTCCTCTGACCTATGGAGAAACAAGAATAAGCACAGAGTAAGCAAGACAGAAACCAGACATCCCATTTTACATCTCATCAATAGGAATTACATCACAGAGCTGTGGGACAGTCTCACATGACCAGGTAAATGTGATGTACAAAATAGAGCCTTAGATCAGATACACCAGGAGGTCCCCAAAAATTACCAATGGGAAAAGCCATTGTATAAAAGTTTGATTCCACAGAGAATTTTGCACATTCAACACACTATCTGTTTACCATAGTGGACATATGCTGCCTTGTGGAGCTTACACAGAGTTAAGATTATTTCAGCACAACATGGTGAGTTCTAGAAATTATGCCTAATTCTGCTGCCTCTAAGATAAGCAGTAACATGATCTCCTCAAGCAGAATTAGTGAGAGGGAAGCTGTAGATAGAAAGAATCAAGATGCCCTCAGGATTATCATGAAATAGCATCTGTTGTGGTCCAAATGGTTTGTGTTCCCACAAAACTCATACACTGAAACCTAAGCACTGAGCTTATTAAGAGGTGAGAGCTTTGAGAGGTGATTAGCGCAAGTTGGTGGGGGTGGCGGTGGCTCTCACTAAAATGTCTTTATGTAACAGACCCAAGAAACAATCCTCGTTCCTCCCACCATCTGAAGAACAGCAACAGAAACTTCTATGAGCTACGAAGAAAAAGCTCAAAGAATCTGTAGGAAGCTTGACATTGGGCTTTGCGGGTTCCAGAAGTGCATTACTAGTGTCTGAAAGTGACCCAGCCAATGACAATTTACTATAACAGACCAAACAAATCAACACATAAGATCACTGAAGAAATTACACAAAGGCATAAAAGGGGAAGTTAATTCAAGGGACACACAGGGTGACTCCAATTCCATGTGCCATATCCAGCTTCTTTGAGGACTGGACTGGTGAGCAAGGAGCCAGCACACTAGGCCAAAAAAGAATATGATCTGATTTATTTCTTTCAGGACTTGAGTTTCAACTCCTAACACAACATGGAACCATCTTCGACGTGATTTGTTTCTTTAATTAAAGACTAATTTAAGAAACTAATCATGTTCACAGAACAAATTTATAACCACATTCCTCTTTCTTTTTAAGAAATATTAGCATTCATCCTCAGTAAGCCCGATGGAATCTTCATCAGTAGACCTAGAATTGCTACATGCATACCAAATGTTATTCTTACAAATACAGTTGTCAGAAATATCACCAATAGGAGTTAAGGAAAATTATTCTCTTCCTATGGCAGGTCAAGGGTACAGAGCAGGCCCATCATTAAATTAATTGGGTCTCATAATGAGGAGGAAACTGGCCAGACATCAGAAGATAACAGTGAGCTATGTGTGTCGAATCCCATCTATAGATCCCTTCATGACCTTGGGTATGATCATCAATAATGCCATTGCCTTGTATTATCGCCTCTACCTGCAATGCTAATGTGAAAGTATATAACTAAAGACTAGCCCATGGTTAGACAAAATTTAGCAATATCATTGTTTGTCTTGGCTTGTATACTTGTGTGTGTAGTAGCCATGAATGTTGTCGGGTCGGTGTGTGTGTGTGTGTGTGTGTGTGTGTGTGTGTGTGTAGGCATGGATATGAGTGTTATAGGCCGATATTAGGTGCCTTTCTCAATTTCTATCCATTTTATATGTTAAGGTATGTTCTCTCGGTTGTATCCAGATCACTGATTAGGTTAGTGTAGACAGTTACTTCCAAGAGTCCCCTGTCTCTAATCCCATGAAGATGGGATTACAAACTAGCCACAATGTCAATCTGCTTACCCCCTGAGTTCTGAGGATCTAAACTACGGTCCCCATACTTGCACGACAAACACTGCGGCCCACTGAGATATCTTCCTAGCCTGAAACTACTATTAATATCCCAGTCAACACGGGCAATTCTTATGTGCCCAACCACATTTTGAGGCTCTTTAACTTCCAGAAAAATATAAAATTCATCCCTTCCTGAAGTACTCCTCTAACACCCCCGGGATGTCATTCTGAAGCATCCAAAAACCGTTAGCTAAATCACATGGACTGGCCCATCCCATTATAATCACTGCTGCCAAAACACATCTTAGATTTAGAACATTATAGTACAAGAAACATCTGGAGCCACTTTTAAAAATATGTATGACAACAATGAAGTTGGTAATTTTTCACAAATTGAACATTATTCTCTTTATCAATCCGTCAGAGATATGCTTCTGTCTTTAAAGAAACAAAATAAAACTAGACTCTAGGTCGGTATTTTCTAAAATTATGACCTGGATGTCCTTTTCCATACTTTATCTATATGTACTTCAAGTATCTCACAACTGACCACAAATGGTTTTGGCAAAATGCAGACAATTACTAAAATCAAACAGATAGATAGATAGATAGATAGATAGATAGATAGATAGATAGATAGA
>JABTXL010005998.1:1103706-1117583 GCA_025134845.1 Neodon shergylaensis
AGATAGATAGATAGATAGATAGATAGATAGATAGATAGATAGATAGATAGATGATAAATGAATAAATTGTGTCCCATAGATTTCGGCATGTTGTGTTTGTATTTCTATTCACTTCTAGGAAATTTTAATTTTCCTTTTTAATTTTTCCCTTCACCTGATTTTGTCATTTCTATTGTTGTTGATATCCAGTGAATCCCATCACTTGTGGGAAGAGGCAGTCCAAAGAATGGGAAGAAATCTTTTCCAGCTATACATCTGACAAAGGGTTAATATCTACAATAATACAAGTAACTCAAAAACTTTAACATCAAGAAACCAAGCACCTCAATTACAGGAACGGGGCAAGAAACTACAAAGAGAGTTCTCAAATGATGATACATAAATAGTTAAGAAATATTTTTTTAAAAAATGTTTAACATCTCTAGCCACTAAAGAAGTACAAACTAAAAACTGCTTTTTTTTTTTTTATGTTTCATCCTATCCCAGTCAGAATGACTAAGACCAAACAAAAAAACCAGGGCAAGTGCTGGTCTGAATGTAAGGAAAGGTGGACACATATCCACTTGTTAATGGGGATGCAATTTGGTGCAGCTGTGTGGAAATAAGTGTGGATGTTCCTCAAATAATAAAATAGATCTAACACATGACTTTATACCCTAAGACAGAGATACCTGCTCATCCATGTTCATTGTGCTTTATTCATGACAGCCATGGAATGGAGACAGGTAGATGCCCATCAACTAATGAATAGGTAAGGAAAATGTGGCATATTCATATAATGGAGTAATACGCAGCTGTGAAAAATGAAACTTGCTAGGAAATGGATGAAAATGGAAGCTAGCATTCCTAGTGAAATAACCCAGACCCAGACAGAGAAAGGGCTCATAGTGTCTCTCATAGACGAATGTTAGTTTTGAGTCTTCAGATACTTGTATCTCATTTGGAATAGCCACAGAGTTAAGAAAATTACTAAGGAGCCATGGCAGCGAGGGGGGAGGGGTCTTTCTAAAACAGGGCACATTAAAAAGTATTAACAGGGAATAATGTAATGGGAAGGGCTAACTTGGGGTGGTGGAGGGGACGGCAAGTAATATGGGGAGGAATAAATAGCATTAAAGTCTTTTTTAAAAATTCAGATGGCAGTCTACTTCTGTATACACACACAGGAGAGAGAGAGAAGGGGGTCAGAGAAAAAGAAAGATAGAGACGGGGGCAGGGGAGAAAATGGATTTATCCTATAACAGGACAAAACTTCTATTAAAAACCAGAGACAAACTGAAGAGACTAGTGCCAGGAATAGGTTATTTATTGTGGGGTTGTTGAGTGGTGAGGTCTCATAGACCTACCCACACCCACGAGCAGTACAGCCTGTTGCCAGCGCTCTTGGTTGGCCTCTAGAACTTGAGGACTATTGTTGACAGCACATCCTTCACTCGTGTACTATGAACCAATTAAGCTAGTACTAACTTGGATGCTTCATTCCTACTTGCCAGCTTTCATGGTACTGGACAATGCTATTCACACCACTAGAGAAGAAAACTAATCATTAATCGTACCCAACAGTAAATCTACATCAATGACCGCCCTGGCAAGACAGTCCTACTGGAGCAATAGAGTCATGAGCGCCATTGAAGTAGCCAAGTGTTCTCTGATTCTACTTTAATCACACTCCATAAGATGAAACCCATATCTGGCACCATTATCAGGCCAAACACCTAAGGCTAGACTGTCACAGACCCTGGAGGAGAATCCACTATTGTTATTTTGTCGAAAGCACATAGCATTAAGTAGACTTCTGATGACTAATCATTATACCCACAGATTAACGCATCTGTCACCTCTCATCAGAGAAACTTCTGTCTGCAGCAGATAGTGACAGAGACCCCTCAACTGGACAAGGCACAGAAAATAGGTGACTATGGAATGCTCAACTCTAAGTGAAACATATATACTGCACCCCCTTCTCCAAAGGCTAAGGGCCCATAGAAGAGGAGGCAGAAAGAGTGTAAGAACCAGAAGTGATGAATGACTATGGGGAAAGAGTATCTTCCACCATAGCAGGAAACTGTCCATACAAATTCACAGAAGTTTGTAATGACATACACAAGACCTGTGCAGGCCAAAGCTAAACCAAATCTCAGCATGGAGAGGAACCCTGGGCATGAAATCCCATCCCAAGAATGAGGAGCTACTGGGAATTGTTAGCTGCTGGGAGCAGAGTTAGTTTTCTCTAAGAGTGTAACCCCTGGTAAGACTACATACCCAATAATATTTACACAGTACAAACTGGTCTTAAATATTTTTTTAAAGGACACAAAGTTGAGTGGATGGCCAAGGTGGGAGTTGATCTGGGAAGAGTTGCAGAACGTGGGGGGAATATGATCAAAACACACTGCACAAAATTCTCAAATAACTGGAGCCGGGCATGGTGATACATGCTTACAGTTCAAGCACATAAGAGGCAGAGGAAGTATGAACACAAATTCAGTTGCCAGTCTGGGCTATAATGGCAAGAATCTGTCTCAAAAATGAATAAAATTTCAGTGTCTCTGTGGAAGCTTGCTCATAAACCAATTATAATACCTCTTCTTCATGGCTGGAGTCTCCATTTCCTCCCCAGAGGTCCTTCCATCTCCTAGACTACATGGCCCTTTTCAGTCATTGCACAGCCTTTTGCTTATTCTATTATTACTCTACTTAATACTATTGTATAAACAGATATTGTATACATGGTGAGTAGATGGATAGATGACAGATGGGCCTATGAGTTGACTGATCTATTGATTGATTCCTGAACAAACAGACACTATGACACTTATTTCCTGTGTTCGATGTGGCCACCGGCTTAAACCAGCCCTCAGAAAACTGTACATTGTACCTAAAACTATGGCAATAAATCTTTATGAAGTGCCTGTCTCTTATTTGAACTCCTAGCAGATGGCAGATGATAACTATTAGCACCGTTAATGGTGATGTAATGTCAGTATTATCTTGGGCTATGCCATCTGGAGAGGTGTCTTGGGTACTGCTCTGCGTATCCTGATCTTTGATGAGATGCTCCATTGACAATGAGCAAGGCAGGGAAGGAAATTTTGCAATCCAAGCGGTGGCAGTGTTCCACGCGTAGGCATCCCGCTCAAGAGAAAAATCTAAGAGCAAATCAGTATCCATTCAGTCAGAAGCTGAATGTCACTTAGTCTTCATCAAGCAGTTTCCCAGCGTCTGCTTTTATCTGTTGTTTTGCTTTTGTTGCTGTGCATACATGTTTCTTTCCACCACAAAAGAACACAAAATCTCACTTTAATCCCAACGTCATCACGGGCCAACACAAAACATTCTAGGGAGTGGTTCAGAGGCTGAGTGGACAACTTGATGTAAGCCATTTCCACACCATCCCACTGTGGTTTAGACCAAAGAAGGAAAAGGTCTCATTTGGCGGGGTTGTGATCTTTAAGTTTCCCACAACTTACTGTTCTTTATGTGGTCTATCTGTAAAACACATGGTCAGTAAAATGTGTACTAAACACAATCGCCACGGCTCCTGTGAGAAACTTCTAATGGACATAGCACACCCACAGCATTTGCTTCAGAGTTCTAACCATAATTATTTATCTGCAAGGCCTTGAAAAAATCACCACTTCCTCCTTGATAGACTCCCCTTGAGATGGCACAGTTTCCACCATTCCCTTGGCTTGGCAACATATGCTACACTGGTTTCAATTTGGGGCAAAGCACTTGGATTGGCAACAAACAAAGCACAAGTACATGAAAATGTCTTTAACCCAGTGCACCTCACAATTCTCTCCTGTTCTTCTAATTATTCCATGTCTGCTTACAAGTATGTTTGTACATGAAATAGAATGGCAAACGCTGCTAGATGAAATGGCAGTAGAATCCCTCAGAGAGGAGAAAACAGTTGGACAGCAATGCCTTTATTTGGTTGTTTGGTTGTAAAGAGAAGCGAAGCTGAAGGTGTGATAATTTGTGAAGGGGGAATCAAAGTCAATTGAGTTAGAGGAAACAAACTATGATAGAAAGGGGAGGGCTCCAAAAATGGTATGGGTGGAGCTGACAGGAGCTGAAACCTAATCAAAGAGACACTCAGTGAAAATCTCCCAGAGACAAAACAATTAAAGACTTCCATCACTTAGGAAGCTTAGTATTCCAGCTTAGGATATTCATTCCACATCTCTGTAAAATAATCCCCCTTGCTGGCCGTGAGCCTTCAGTGAATTGTGCCATATGAGCCCTGGTTCAATTGTTCCAAAGGATGTGAAGATTGCTGGGGGTGACAAAAGGATGCTTAAAACAGTAACAAAACAATAGAGAGATCCAGAGAGACCACCAGCACGTCACATCAGAGGTGTTCAGGGACACCACCGGCCTTCCCTGGGGATCTTTGCAGAAGAGTGGAATACCTTCTTTTCAGAGGGTTAAAACTACTAACAGTGCCAGTGTGATAATGGTTCTATATTCCACAATTTCCTGAGAAGATTCATTGAGAAAAATCATGTAACCTGTGTGCAGAGCCTGGTCTGTCTGTTGTAAAGGCTTGATGGAATAGCAGATACTTCCTTCCAATCAAGGGTCAATTGCTGTTCATTGCAAGCTACTCGCTCTGGGCATCCTGAGGGCTTTCAGCTCTCAGGGAACGTTAGTCCACATTCCAAACGCCTTTACTACGTGTTCCTAACAGTCACATGTCCAGCTGGAGACTCTTCAGCACCATTCTTACCCCACCGGATATTAGCCAGGTCGGAGCTGGATACCAGGCTCCAGAAACAATGAAAGCCAAGAGACAGGCAGCCTCTGAGCAGTTCTCAGGTAAGAGCCAACGCCTCTTCACACAGTTAGAAAGAGCAGTTGTCTCCACGAGGCCATGAAGCAACATACATACATACTCAGCAGAAACTTCGAGAAGGAATCACATGTCCTTTGACCTGGAAATTGTCACTCACCCAAGCATTTGGGGCAGCACTGTCCTGGGGGTGTGTGACTAAGGTGCTGGGGACAAGAGAGAATGGGGCAGACTTCTCTCACGCACTGTGTCCTGCCTCCCTGAGAAAAGAGAGAGAGAAAACGCATATTTAGAAAAGTCGGTGCACATAGATGATACACAGCTAAGATGTCGAGAGCAAGCACAAGGCCTTTCTTCAGCATCACACTGGCTGATCAGCTCCCTCTGAGTGGTAGACTGGGGTCCCCCACAAGCTTTTCTTTCTTCTTCCCTGTAGGCCTTACAGACTCCAAAAACTACGAAAAGATCACCTGCAGCTATCTGGTTGTAGACAACATCCCTCCCAACACCCACTACCTTTCTTTACTATTTCGTTTCTCAAACATAGCTTTAGAGTAGGCTAGGGTAACCAGCCATGTCAGATTTCCTAGGATATGAAAACAGTTTTAAAATGAAGAAGCTAAAACAAAGACAACAACAAAAACAAGCCAGCAATCCAAGTGAATCCATTTCCTATCCAAGCAAAGTGCTCCCATTTGCCGAGACTTTTTTGATCTCTCTCTTCCCATCTTCCCCATCTTTCTGTAGACATCTCCCTACAGTAAGGCTTCACCCTCAGTCTCAGCTTGCAGAAGCTGGAAGGTGTCCCATTGACGGTTCAACCAGAGAAGGCAGCGCACCTGCTGAAGATGGGTGCTGTGGACGCCTATGTGCCACAGGACCATCTCGCTACCGACACAACCTGGCTCACTAGCTATAAGGCCGTAATGGCTGATACCGGAAGAGCTGGAAGAGCCTAGGAAGCCTATAGTAGGAACTTTGAAGACTTTAGATATGGTTTGCATTTCCTTCTACTAACCCTAAGAACCTCTTATCCCCAACATTCTTTCTCCTCCTCTTGCCCCAGCGGCCTCCCCATGTCTCTGCCTATTGGTCTCTGTGTTCCCTTGGGAGGCAGAGACGTAGACTCCACCCCCCACCCCCGTCACTCTTGATGGTGGTGTCTCAGCAAGCTGTAACCGTATATTCAGAAAGCTGGAAGAAGAAAAACTAAAAATGTTTCCCAGTTAGTTCACATCTAACGAATCATCAAGGCTGGCACGAAGACTGTCCCAATGCCATACAGGTCACTATATAATAAACTTTATGAGTGAAGTCTTATTTTTCAGAAGTAGCTAAATTTGGTAAGTGGATCACCAGACAAACGGGATTATCTTGAACTGGTACCAAGTTCTTGCTAGGTGTCCAGAGACTGATCTGATTGGAAGGTGGTGGCACTTAGCCATTCCTCAGTGGGTATGAGGCTCTGGGGTCCCTGGCATGACCATGCCCCAGGCATTCACTCAAGACTTCCTCTGCTTCCCAAGACTAGGTTCCTGGGATTTGAGCTGCAGACATGCTAAAGGACTTACGGTTCCCCATTACCTCAGATGAAGAGTTCATAGCTCAAGAGGCCTTGGTCAGTGAGAAACAGGCCCAAGGAGCCCTGGCCCAGAGAAGGAAAGCCCAAGCAGCAGTCACTTCCTCTCACCCCCCCCCAGCCCTGTCTGCATGAGCAGCAGACATTACTAGCATTGGCTGTGGGGAACCTCTTGGCAATCACCTCTCCCTAGCCCAGTCTACCCTGTCCTTTGTTTCTGCATTCCCTAATTGTTCTAGTCACTTTTATTATTACAGTTTGTTTTTTTGGTGGGGAAGAATTTAAAAAGAAAAGAGGCCATGTTAATTCTTCATAAAGATTTGTTATTTTTAAGTCTTTTTAAATGTTGGATTGTTCCCTAAACCAATACAAAACATGCAAAAAATACCACAAAATACTCTCCTGTTTTTATATTATTTCCAGATCAAAAAATCATTAAAAATCTCCCAAGGATCATGGGTTGTCCTGAGAATTCTCACTCAACTCTGCATAAGCCTGAAGGTATAGATCTGTCATCAGACTTCAGGGGTAGGTAACAGGAAGTCGCTGACATGGCCCAGCTTATGCATAAGACCCAGAGGTTACACGCAGAGGGAACACAAGACGATGCTGACTCTTGATTTTGATTTCTATGGAATTCATCTGTGAGCATTTTCTTACGCTCTAAGTTGCTGGCCGTACAAGGCTGTCTGTGAGCAGGCCTCTCGTAGGTGCACGAAAACACAAGCTTTTCATTGATATCCTCTGTTCTTGTTGGATCGGCATCTATTTTTAAAGTATATTTTAAAATTAGAAGTTTTAAAATACTGCATAATTTCTAAAAGTTAATGTGTCCAACACTTTGCAGTGCTGGCAGAAGGCGATGTGTGCACTGTTAACTTTCCTTGCTGCAAGGTCAAAGAGCAAATTTTGCATTGCTAATACAACTGCACTTTGTGTTTCCCTAGAGTCTGTTAAAGTAACTTGAACTTCAGTCTGGGTTTGCTGGCTTAGTCAAGTTTTATTTTGTTTGGGTTGCAGTCTTACAGAACAGCCCAAGTCCCCAGGCTGATTCCAGTTAATGCCTCCAAAGAAAGGGCTGGCCCTTGTTAGGAGCACAGTTGCAGCTCACAACCTGCTTCTAATGTTTCAGCTCAGAGGAGATTCTGATTGAACAACCTGTGGCTAAGCTATACACTAACTGGGTTAAAATGTCAGAAGCAAGCATTTCCAAAACACGAACATACTCAAGGGCAACTGGTCTACCTCAGGCTCTACCAAACATACACAAGCACTTTCAATGTGGCTTCCCTGATCTGACTCTCTTCCACTCATCCACCATAGATAGATCTACACATAAAGGACTCCTCTCTGGTACCTACCCTTTTATTATATATTTGCTTATTATATATATGCTTAGAATGTAACTACGAAAATAACAATGCTTTTTATAGAACTTTCATTACCAATTAGTACACTCTCATCTTTGCTAAGACTGAGGAAGACTCAACACTGTGTGTAGCAGAAAGTTCAACCTACTCAAACTCAAAGGCAAGATAGGAGCCACAAGTCCACCAAAACTGCTTCCTTAGTCTCTCAACAAACATTTCCAGACATCCATGCAGATAGGCCTTGTCACATGACTCATTTCTAATCAGTGGAAAGAACATAAAACATCTGTAGGCCTGATGCCATCATCAACCCCTGTTGTAATCCTGTGTCAGCCAAGAACAAAAATTAAGCCTCTTCTCCCCGTGGAGCCTTCTGGAACCTTCATTTCTCAGGAATGCCCCCCTTTTCCATATCTTCCGTTTTACCATTCATTCTTCTATATTGGGGGCTTATATAATTTTGGGTGCAATTATAAAAGCTTCATCTTATAAGGTAACAGAGTTTTGCCTCCATGTAATGTTTTCTTGGAGGCAGGTCCACTTCTGTGCTCCTGATGTCCTAAAGAAGAGTGAAAGTTCGAGGAAAACCCCATCCAAGAGTTGTTCATTGGGAGATAGAACGTGAGCTCCAGATTCCTGAAACCATTATCTGTAGAACACTAACGATGAACTGGTAGATCTGGAGGGAGCCTGTGTCCTCTTACCTTTGAGTCCCCTTGGGTTTATATATTCTCTTTTGACTGACCGCACATCCTAGTTGCTAACTAAATGCCTGTGGATGCTGACACAGCCAAGATCAATATTCAACCTCACAATGTAGAGCTGTTGACACAATTCCTTCCAAGCCATTGAAAGCCTGGTGTTATAAGATAGTCACGAAGGACAGGAGTACCTCTGTGTTCTGACCCTCACCATCTACCTATCCTTGAGAGAAGCAAGACTATTGTCTACAGTCAGCCGTTTGTTACAACTGCATAGTGAAGTACTTCTCTGACATCAGCCAATTGTTAACAAGGACCTGAAACCTACCTCAGGTCTATTTCCTAGGCTTTTCTACTTGGTTTAGATGATCGAGTCAAGAACACAATTGCTTTGTGTCAAAGTTTACCCTGCAGCAGCAATTTTGCTGCATAATAAAAATCTGTCTTCGAAGCTGAATTTGGTGATGAATGCAAGATGGGAAAACCACAGCCATGTGCATGTGGGATGCCTCTGCAACCCCCAAGGGTCCACAGAATTAGGACTGGAACCTATCCTGTAGCATATGACATGGCATCGCTCCCTGGATTGGGAGCGATCTAGAAACTGGAAGCAGGCTTGCTAAACAGCTTTTAAAAATCTCCCCAGGAAGTGATATATTGTGGTTGACTCATTGCTGAGTTGTTACAATGAATCAGCAATGCTCTCCCACATCTAGAGAGATTTTTCCCTATAACCAGTTCTTTGAAAAGAATAGGGTTGATGCTAAAATACTGGTGAGAGAGAAGGGAGCAGCTGAGAGGCCAGCAAAGAAATAGATCTTGAGTAGAAAAGATTCGTGTGGGGTCCCTAAGTCTTACACCATCACAGCCAGTGGCTCAAAGCCAATTAGCGAACAACACAACTGCCCTGAGTGATAAACAGGATCAAGACACTGCACACAGAGAGATGGATTTTCTTAGCCACGTTTCTCTTTGTTCTAGAACTTAATTTCTGAACACTCCAATGCACAACACTTCCCAAGGTAAAGGTCTTGGTGTTTGGGTTGTTCTATTCGTTTTCCACAATAGTAGCAACAAACAGACCAGTCAAAGGTGGAGAACAGTGTAGGTATTGGGCTTCTGGGCTGAGGGAGCAGAGATAGAGAGTACAGGAAAGAGAGGACACACACACACACACTAGGCAGTGATGGCAAGACCAGGTTGTGTGAGGCCCCCATGGTGGCACTTTAGCACCCTAACAAAGCCAAGGGGGAGCTGCCTGTACCCCACAATAAAAGCTGGGCAACTGAACTTAATGCACTTGGGGAAACTTGCCACCCAAAAAACACAAGATAGGAATGAAATGTGAATTCCATCCTACAACCGTCTGATCCTACAATCTGCAGTCCAGTTTCCCGGCTGGGAGGTGCTGTCAAAGCAACTGAATAGGGCTTCTTCTCCCTTGAGCTCTGTCTTATGCACCCTTGGTCATAGCTTTGTGTCTATTAGAAATGACTTAGATGAAATGTTTAACCGACATTCTGTTATGAGGACAAAAGTCCAAAACATGTACATGCTTTATGTAATTCCAGGGCTTTCTCCATCCTGTTTTCTGCCACTCCCCCACCCCACACTGCTCTTTTACATCTGAAAGGACATGTGACTGGTGTAGAAATCTGAAGTTCCTCCTTTTCTCTGAGGACACTGATAGTATTTGCCATTCATCCCCACTACTGCAGGCCCCATATCTGCTTCTTCCTTTCTGTCAAAGACTTAGCTTTGGATACAGCCATGAGGATATACTGTGTTCATTTCTGAAGGCCTAAGATGGCTCCTCCTTAGAACATGGGCTTCTAGTCAAGGATGTGGGTCAAAAGCACCCTTGCAAATCCTGAAAAAGAATCCTGAAGTGTTCATTTTCAGAATGTTGCTGCAATGCCCAGGCACTACTACCTTGTCTAAGTTACAGTTATGTCCCAGACACTAGAGGATCGTTTTCCCACTCAAATCCCTACGCATACTCTGGGCTCCCTGGACACTTGAGAGTTCTGCCTTGTACTGATTTAAGGTTGAAAATGCTGGTGGGGCACTAAGCAAAGGGACAGGTTACTCTGGTTGTCTCCATACTGTTCAAAGTTTATAGAGAGAAAGAAAAGAAATATATATACACACACACACACATACAGAAATACACATACTTGCACACATATAGTCACAGTGCCTTAATGAGACTGATACTCTCCAAGGGATGTATCACTGGGCATCATTGGGCAATTCAGTCATTGTGCAACCTTGATGGAGTGATTTTGAATTAATGTGACTTACAACATCACTGGCTGATATAATCTCAAAGACAACTATCATATATGCACCACACTATTGACTAAAACACCTTATATGATGTAAGAATGTATGCACATTGCAATCTTGTCAGGCTTATCACTGTAGTTTAACAATTTGGATGTATGCGTCAGACTCATGCAATTGATAGCAGTGTCTCAGACTTTGACCCATGGACATTTGAGGTGAGGGATGTCCTCTATTATAGCAGGCACACTGCAGCACTCCTGGCTGCAACAACCAAAAGTCTCTCACCATGCACTTCCTGGAGCCTTGGAATCATGTCTTGATGAGAACAGCAGAACTAGATCAGTATTTCCTCACATCCAGGACCATGGATTTTTTTCACATGGACTTGAGGATTCAGTCCAAGACAATATCTTATGCAAATTGCCTCACTGGAAAGCACTTACATATATGAGCAGACACCGTGTCTTCTCACATTGTTTAGGATGTGTGTTCCTGGTGTAGGAGGTCCTTCTGTTTATGTGTTGCTTTCATTGGTTAATCAATAAAGAAACTGCTTGGCCTGATAGGGCAGAACTTAGATAGGTGGAGAAGACAGAATTGAATTCTGGGAGGAAGAAAGCAGAGTGAGAGAGCTGCCATGAAGCCATCAGGTCAGACATGCTGAATCTTTCCTGGTAAGCCACTGAATCTTTCCTGGTAAGCCACGGCCTCGTGGTAACATACAGATTAATGGAAATGGGTTAAATCAAGATGTGAGAGATAGCCAATAAGAAGCTAGAGATAATGGGCCAGGCAGTGATTTAATTAATACAGTTTCTGTGTGATTATTTCGAGTGTAAGCTAGCCAGCCGGGACAGAACAAAGGGCCACCCCGCTCTCCTTGTAACATGTTCTGAGTAGAGTAGTATTCACTGAAGGAAGAACCAGGTCCAAGCCACTTCCACACATGGGAAGGAAGATATGAAGAGACATGGGAAGTGCTGGAGGTGAGTACAACGGAGCCTTGAGAGAGTGTGTGCCGAGGCTTCCTTGCTATCTCCTGTGCAAGCCTTGGGAGCTTTGGCCTGAGCATCAGGGCTCTGTGTGAGTTTCTGTTTATGAGTGATAACACTCACAAACACACAGCTAGTCACATGTCAGAAAAACTCCACCAAGATTCATATTTTGTCTCATAAAAACCTTCAGCAATAATGAGCACTGAGGGAGGCCTGCTGGACATACATGAATCAAATCTACTTCTGTACTCACTGATATTCAAAAAGCCACATGCCAAAGCTCTATATAGGAAGCCATCCTGAAACTAATTCTTTCCGGTTTTCCCATGAATGCTTTTAAGTATGATATAAATGCTGTTTATATTATTATTACTATTTTATCTTCCTATTGATTCTCTAACAAATAACCACACAAATAGGGTGACTTAAAACACCATATATGTGTCATTTTATAACTTGGAAGGTCAGAGGTCAGGAATCAGATTCACGGAGCTAATTTGGAGGCTGTATTTGTTTTTAAAACTCTGGAGGAGATGCCGGGCAGTGGTGGCGCACGCCTTTAATCTCAGCACTCGGGAGGAAGAGGCAGGCGGATCTCTGTGAGTTCGAGACCAGCCTGGTCTACAGAGCTAGTTCCAGGACAGGCTCCAAAGCCACAGAGAAACCCTGTCTCGAAAAACAAAAAAAAAAAAAACAACAACAACAACAACAACAAAAAAACCTCTGGAGGAGAATGCTTCCTTTGTCATTTCTTAGCTTCTAGAGGTGGCCCCATTTCCTTGGCTCATAGCCCCTTCAAATCCATTAGTACAGCATCTTCCAATTTGCCGCTGCTGGACCTCTGTGTCCATCATCACATCCTGACTGTATCCCAAACACTCCTTCATTATAGACCTTTATAAGAGGTGGTCAGTCCCCATTTACCATCTGTGTACAGCAGGGTTACTTATTTCTTTGAGTTAATCTTGTATCCTGATATATTACTGAAAGTGTTTATGAGTTGTAGAAGTTCCTTGGTAGAATTTTTGGGGTTGCTTATGTAAAAACCATCATATCATCAGCAAATAGTGAGAGTCTGAGTTCTTCTATTCCGATTTGTATCCCCTTGATTTCCTTTTGTTATCTTATTGCTCCAGCTAAAAACTCAAGAACTATATTGAGTAGATATGGAGAGAGTGGACAACCTTATCTTCTTCCTGATTTCAGTAGGATCTCTGGGAGTTTCTCTCCATTTAGTTTGATGTTGGCTGTTGACTTGCTGTATATTGCCTTTATTATGTTTAGGTGTGTTCCTTGTATCCCTGCTCTTTCCAAGACTTTTATCATGAAGGGATGTTGTATTTTGTCAAAGGCTTTTTCAGCCTCTAAAGAGATGATCATGTGGTTTTTACTTTTCAGTTTGTGTGTGTGTGTGTGTGTGTGTGTGTGTGTATATATATATATATAATACGTTGACAGATTTTTGTATGTTGAACCATGAACCATCTCTGGGATGAAGCCATCTTGATTATGGTAGATGATTTTTCTGATGTGTTCTTGGATTCAATTTTGCCATTGTATATTACCGTTACAAACGTTAATGGGTTTTGTTTTGTGCTTTTGTTTTATGTTTTGCCTTTAAAGAGGAAAATTCAGAAATTCCCACTCTTGCCCAAACTCAAATTTTCTACTCCCAGAGACACAGAAATTATGAATATCTCAATTTTCATTTAATGGAAACACCAAGTGATTCTGGATATTCATATGTCTGAATAGACGTGAGAAGATGAGCCCACCCCATAGGACCAAGATCAGATAATATTTCTAACAACATGCCCCACAAATAGGAGGAGAAAGACAGTTTTAGGGTCCAAACACCTTTTCTAGCACTGGCCTGACTCTGTTGTACAGAAGCAGGTGCTGAGGGACAAGTGCTCTATCTCAAGGATGACACTAGGCACATGGGTGGGACTGTATTAGAAGGGGGTCTAAGAGTCTGTCCCCTCTGCCAGCAAGCATGGATGCTCTGGCTCCTTTAAACCACTGATATGTAAACAAGCAAACCAATGAAGAGACCCTGAGGACCACCCAGGTAGAACATTTTAAACATCAGAGAGAAAGAGAGAGAGAGAGAGAGAGAGAGAGAGAGAGAGAGAGAGAGAGAGA
>JABTXL010005998.1:1117593-1157174 GCA_025134845.1 Neodon shergylaensis
GAGAGAGAGAGAGAGAGAGAGAGAGAGAGAGAGAGAGAGAGAGAGAGCGCCCAGATGGAAGAATATGATCTCCTTTCCCCATTTTCCCATTTTTATAAAAGTTTAGCCTTTCATCATCACATAAGTGGTCAAAGCTGTCACAAGCCCCCTGCTGACACATAAAACGCTCCCCTCACAGCCTGGCCTGGATCCAGGGAGATGAAAAGAACAATCATTCAGAAATCGCACCTCCTGTGAGTTACAGCCATTCCCCAAAGGAAGGAAATAGCATCATTGTGTAGCATGAGGGATGCTTTACACGTTTCTCCAGCTTGTCCACACACAGCAAGGCACCCATGCAGCAAAAGGAAAGCCTCGGGCACCCCTCTGATGGGTCAGGCGTCTAGAGATACCCGAGAGCAGAAACACACCGCATTTGCCACCAGTGAATCAATTCCCAAACGCTGTCATCCTCAAGTCTGAGCACCTGAACCAGGCCATCAGGGCAGAATACTTCATGCCCTCTGGTTTCATTACTGCACTTACTCACACGAACACAGTTTGTTCTGAACAGGGCTGAGAGCTCAAGGAGGACAGAACCATGTCTGTTTCCTCTGTTTAGCGGCTGGCCCTACAGTGAGACCATAGTTTCAACAGAAGTATTTGGGTTTTTGGTGAAATGTCTACTCATTTGAGTTGTCAATTAAGGCTGAAAATAACTCAAAGATATTTATGTTCTATGAGGTTTCTTTTTTTCTTTTTTTTTTTTTTTTTTTTTTTGATTTTCGAGACAGAGTTTCTCCGTAGCTTTTGGTTCCTGTCCTGAAACTAGCTCTTGTAGTCCAGGCTGGCCTCGAACTCACAGAGATCCACCTGCCTCTGCCTCCCGAGTGCTGGGATTAAATGCGTGCGCCACCACCGCCCGGCTTCTGTGAGGTTTCTTAATGCTACAAAAATATTGGTTGTCCTGAAATGAATTACTCTTAACTGAGATGTATTTAAAGGACAAAAACACCCCCCATACACACACACACACGCACACACACAATTGTGATAAATCAGATTTAGAAGTCTTTGAAGGTTTCTCAGGTTCAGTATGCTGGAACACATCCCTAAAAAATAAAATTACATCTCAACTTCAAATTAGTTACTGGAAGACAATTAAATTCTTATCAGGGAATCTAGGCCTAAGAATTCACTGGGCAGAACAGACCAAGGAAAATAGCTAAGTCCCTCGCTGGGACCCCACAAAGAGTGGACATTGGCCACTGCAGTAGCATTGACTGTCATCTGATAACCTGTGTGTGAGTCTCGGGCAAGCAGAGAACTCCTGGCTGTCCATGAGCTTTGGACTGGCCTACTTGGTGGATTTTTGTCTACCAGCTCACGTTATCTGGTCCTGGACCTCCACTCTTGCTCCAGATCAGTCTCTGAAGCCCATGACATTGTCTCTTTCCACGCTGACTCCCCTGCAGCCTGAGGACAGCTTCTTCTCTGCGGATGCTTAAGTTCACTAGCTTATCAGTACACACACTAGATGCATCTTATGCAGCTCCCTTGTGCAACCCCTTGAGCTCTGTTATAGTTTCTAATTTGTACCCATCCTGTGACTCAAATACATGCACAGATAGATAGATACAGTTTCTGTGTGCTATGTGATACGAAAGTTAATATTAGTAATTAAGACTGAAAAGCACAAACAAACAAACAAACAAGCAAGTAAGCAAACAAACTAACAGAAAACCCTGACATTCACTTTGGCCAGATTAGCAGAGTAAGCAGAATTATATGGCAAAACAATGCCATTATAATCACTTCCCCTTGTGAATTTATTTGTATTCAATAAATTCTGATGTCATGGAAAGACACAATTGTGTTCATCTATTCCTCTGGCATAATGAGCTTATGACACCTGGATTCCAACAGTCCAGAGAGACCAGAGGTTTCTTGCATTATTAATTCAAACTAGTGGCACTCGGGGTATAGATGTTGTCGACCAATTTTAATGTTGTGCTTTTTAGAGACAGTTAAGCTGCAGCCCAATCTTGGCAGATGTTCAAGGTGATCCTAATTGAGGTCAAATATATAATGAAAAGAAGTGTATAGTGTACATGGTGTGCTCAAGCCAGATGTGGCAGATCCCAAGCCTGTCCCAAAGCTAGTACAGTGACAAGGCTGGGCAGGTCTAGAAAAGGGAGGGGCACTTAAGAGGAACCCTTCCCAAAGCTGGAAATGATGAAACGCTTCACTGAGCCTGATGTCTGAAGAAATCACCAGTGTAGCACACTGTTTACTCCTATCATCCTAAGTCGAGGGAGGACCACGGATGCTGGAGCAGATGTTGCAGGAGAAAGAATGCTGGAGCTACACCTCACGGGAGCTGTGCCACTAAGACCCTTGCAATACAAACCCTGCAGGTCTAGAATCTCTGTGATGGAGTAACACACATCAAAAGCAAGTTATGTTGGCCCATGCCACTTCCCCCTCGACCTCACAGTGCTTCGTCACTGAGGCCTTTGGGAGATAATGGCAGTGAATAAATCAAGAAGTCAGAAGTTGTGTCTGTGCCAGGGAAATGGCCTGGGAGAAATGGGAGTAGGGTCAAGAGCAAAAGAAACAGAATGTAGAAACGGGAATCTTTCTTGGTGCGGGAAAGAAATATGTCCTTTACCATGAATTGGACACCTTAGGAAGAGTGGCACCATCCCACAGTGAGATCAGCATCAGCAGTGCACAGCGTGTGTCAGTACAGAGTATCTCACAGCCACAGGCATCGGTGTGCAAACAGCCTCACAGATTAGAATGAAAGAAAAGACTGAAAGTCTTCTGAAAAAACAGTGTGTTATAAGGATCGAGTTCTCCCCAGAATAATATCAAGTCAGGGCTATGATCTCAGTTTCAAAGGTCCCCAAAGGCTATGTACTTTGGATTTGGTCACCAACTTTGGCCACTACTGGAAGGTGATACTTTCAAGTCCAAAACTCGTCCCCAACCCTGAGTCAGAACAGTGAGACCACAGTGAGTGGCCATCTCAGTGGGAGTTTGCCTGGCTGGACACGGGGTCTAAGTGGACAAGGGGCCCACAATTCATAAGTTGGTTGGCCATCTCCAAAGGCCATAAATAGGTTGAACTCTTAGCTTTAAGAAAGATGGTGGAAATTTTTACCCAAGAAACGCAATGACTACCTTACTTTAGAAAATGGCACAGAATTTGTGGCAGTTTTGGATATTTTAGAAGTCTATAACGTGTTGGGTAGACACTCGAGGGTTTTTAGAGTTGCCCTCGGTGCTGAAACTCTCCGTGACTCGCAGGAAGTCACTAGAAGAAGGGTGCAAGGCCATGTTTGACTGCAAATTAAAGGATGCCTAATGCAACTAAAGAACTACCAGAGCCTGAGCGGCCAGCGACCCTGAGACCAATCTTTCTGAGTGTGGTGAAAGCTCCCCTAAAATCAGAGCTGCAGAGGGGCACCCTGGGAGCAGTGTCCTGGACACAGGTAGGCAGCTGTGCAGGAAGATCCTCCACATTGTTAACCAAGCTAACTAGAGGATGGGGGTGGGAAGATGATCAAAATATATTGTATGAAGTTGCATAGAATGAATAAAATATTTTAAGATTTTTTTAAAGTATGAACAGCTTTAGTACAATTTTGTTTGAACAACTGCTGACTAAGTTTTGAAACTAGTTAGGTGTGGAGGTACATGGCTTTAATCCCAGCACTTGAGAGGCAGAGGCAGGTGGATCTCTGAGTTTGAGGTCAGCCTGATATACACAGTGTGTTCCAGGACAACCTGTGTCTTTGGGAGAAAAAATAATGTAGGAAATATTTTTAAGCCATTTGAGGGGTCTGCCATTAAGAAAGAAGGTCATTAACAAATACTATTCAGTTGCTAAGTTCAATGAACTGATGTAAGGGAGTATCCCAATGTCATAGAATCATAATTCAAAGCCATTTTGACTTTAAATAAGTAACATTCAACACTTAGCCATTGTGCACACAGAGCCCTGGATTAATGTCTCTAAGAACATTCTCCTGTTTTAGTGTGATCTCTTGCCACAGGAGTTTATTATTTATTTCAATTTATAGGTGAAGAAACTAAAGCCTGAGGAGTATTTCCACATAGTAAGGGATCTAAGACCTGAAGGAGCGCTCGGCTCCATGGGTTTCTTCCTTTGTGCCATATCTGCTTCTGGATTTCCTAAATTCAGAACCTTCAAATGTTGTCCTGGTTTCTATTCAGGTGGGACATGAGTTCTTGTTATAGGGAAACAGGATTTCACAGACATTTTAAAATCTCAGCTTCCCTTCAAGTCTTTTATCATTTCTACAGTTCAGACACTACGTTCCATATTCACAGATTCTTTTACGTGTACAAATTTCATAACAAAGCTATTTTGGAATATTTAAGAGAACATTCATGCAAATACTTTACATCTAGCAGTTGAGTTAATGAAATAACCTTTGTACAAAGTTCTCAGCTTTTTTTCTTATCTCCAACACTGAGCTACACATACAACTACGATTCTTCAGCTAAGGAACTCCTGTGAGGGTTTTAAAGGTTCTACGAAGAACTTTAATTCATACACTGCTTCTTTCATTCCTACAGTTTGAGTTTCTGTTTTTGAAGGAAAATACAACAGACTCGGCAAAATACGAAATTTTGAGGCCCGTGCTCCTGAAATTGCCCGTTTCCCCACAAGGCACACCTTACGTGCTTTACGCTCTTAAGCTGATGCAGTACGGGCGGCCATTTTCATAGCACATTGATTCAGGAGAATGCCCCACTTATGATTTCAGAGGTGCAGGCTGCCAGGAAGTCTGGGAAAGAGAGGGGCACCTCCACTCAGACGTTCTGCTCTAGAACACCAGAAACACAGACTAGCCTTTACCCACAAATGCCCTCGCATAAGGCACACAATACCGTCTACCTCATCAACATGTCAACATTTAAGGCTATAATGGGGACTTTCACCTTGGAGTTTTACTCAGAGTTCATGAACAGCTTCAATCAGGTGGCTACCACTACAAAAATGCAATATACTATTACTACATTAAGGATAATATTTGGGCCCCATGTACTGAAAATCTAGTCAAATACCCAAGGCCGGAGATGCCATAGACCCGGGAAGAGAAGCTCCTGCTGCTGTATGGTTAAATGGATGCAATATCAGCTGCCTTATAAACACCCATCCTTACACCGTAAGTGAAGCCCTCACGTCATCCAGGAAGCTTCTTTTCAATGCAGAGGGAGACTGTCTCAGAGAGGGACACATCCAATATTAGTTCCCAAACATTTCAACCAGTCAGAACTGGCTGAGCTCTGGTCACTAACTGATTAACGTGTTAACTACTGCATGTACTTAAGAAATTTATTTTCACATGAGACTTGTCTATTTTATATGTAAATGATAGTGTTTACCTTGTGTAACTGTTGTGAGATTTCTAAGCACACACGTGCTTAAAGTGCCCAGCACAGAACCCAGGCTACAAGGAGATGGAGAGACATGAACTTTCGGACTTCCCAGCCCATTGCTGTCTTTGGGCTTAGTCAGTTAAAGCATGTTCCACTGGTGGAGAGAACAAAGCTACGAAGGGTACAGGGCTGAAGTGACTTTTTCTCCCAATAAGTTGGAGAACGTTCGTGTTTTCATTGGCACAAGAAACACACGGGGCAGTCTTTGGGGTGTGCGGTAGTGTATACATCACCCGTGTATTTGCATAAAATTTCAAAGCACTTTCTGAATATATGCAGTGTGACAGCCGCTGTCACAATATATTTCTGTAAGTTCCGCACAGGCTTTCTAAAATAAACTTACAAGTGTTTGTTTTCCCAAGGAGGGGTTTGTTTGGGGGCGGGGTAATCATTTCATCTCACTATACAAAGTAACACAGGCTGAAATGCTTCCCTAAACCCGGGCCACAAACAGGCTGCTGTTCTCCGGAGCTGTGTGAGGCAAGGCCAAGGACACAGTAGGCCACTGTGTTACCTTTTCCTTTAAAACACACTTTATGGTAAAAACCAGAATTGAGAGGTATGGCAGCTCCCATCGGAGGTGTGATGAAGCAGATGACTATGACCCTCTGGCTAGTTGTCCTAGCCTCAGAGTTGCTGTTCATATTTCCACATAAAGAACTTAGCCAGCTACAGAAGACAACGACAGGTCCATACCAACTTATACCAACCTCTTCCTCATTCTTTCAAAGATACCAGGAGGTTCAATAGCTTCCAGTTACAATACGAATGCAATTGACAATCAGTAATCAATAATGTATTCTATCATAACAGGTTAAGGGGGCTCTCTGATATAAAATGCCCATTAAGAAATTGATAAAGTTGGGTTTTTAAAAGTGAAATAAGTTCTTTCACTATAAAACATTTATTATTATGTAATGCAATTCAGAGAATACAGAACAACCATAAACATATTTTGGGTAAACTTTACCAGATTCAGTTTATTTTTGTAAGCCAATCCCATAGATTTACAGCATTCATCTGAAGTCCGTTGGCCATGGTAAGCCACAGATAGCTATAAATACAGTCCAATGCAAAAATCATAAGCTGATATAAAATTATGAGGTAGTTTTTCCATTTTAAACCTCAACTGTACAATTCCTGATCATGAACTTTGTAGATGACAATGTCAAAAGGGTTGAATATGTCTAATACACCTATAGGGTCTTCCCTATTTGAGGGACACATGCTGAGTATTTTTGCTTATAAAGTCTTCATGAACAGGTTTGTAATGCCAGGATTCACAGAGTCTCAGGAAGAACCACTGTGAATCCCAGGACTGCTTGGTGTCTAGAGCGATACAGTGTTTCAAAAACAACAAGCAAATAGATTTTATATTGAGAAACCAACAAATTGACAAACCCAGCTATTCTTTGTTTTTTATTCTCATGTACAAATATTATGTTATATTATCTGACAGGATCTTTAAATCCAGTGAAAAATTTTGAGACATATCCCCAAAATGACTTAGTGACGTTCAGTTTTACTGTGTGTTTGTCTAAAGGTACTGTCAAGTCAAGCTGCCTTAGGATTCCTGTTCTCTTTGTTTTGTTTTCTTTATTTTTTCTTTCTTTGGGATTATTTTGATTTCTTTACAGAATTTCTTATATCTTTTACTATAAACAAAGAAGACTTCAATGCAGTCTTTAGCAATTGTGCACACCAGGTCGCCCAACTTATGCTTGACATTCTTTTCAGACATTTGGAAATACTGTTGGGGGAAGCTCTCCCTCCCACAGGCTCTGAAAACAGTGCTGTGCAAATTCCCTGCGGCAGGTTATGTGGGCTCTGTGGTTTCCACGCCTTTAAAGGGGCATTTGTTAGGTTATTTCACCTTCTGCTTTTTAGTCCAGCAAGTTTGCCTTGAATCCCTGCCTCAGGGAGGCCCATAAAAGTGACACATTGTAAATAGGAAGCTCCCTCATAGAGTTCTCAGTGGGTGGGAGGGCCGGAGCACAGGGGGAGGAATGGCTTCTTACTCTGAGCCCTTCCAAGTGTGTGGGCTGCCACAGGGCCACAGTGAGTTTGAAACTGGGCTGCCCAGGTCAAGGGAGCTGAGGAAACAGTACAACCAGGCAAGAGGTATGGGGTTCCCACAAGGACACCGCCATGGGATCAGGCCTCACCTCCCTGGCTGTGGTGTTTAAATAGGCAAGGGAGGCAACGACAAGGATGTCTTACCCATGTCTCTGTCTAGCCACTTGCCCCTTGACACTCAAATCAAAATGACTTCCTTTTTTTTTTTTTTTTTTTTTTTTTGGTTTTATCGAGACAGGGTTTCTCTGTAGCTTTGGAGCCTGTCCTGGAACTCCCTTTGTAGACCAGGATGGTCTCGAACTCACAGAGATCCGCCTGCCTCTGCCTCCTGAGTGCTGGGATTAAAGGCGTGCGCCACCACCGCCCGGCATGACTTCCTTTTTATTGTGAGAGATGTTTGAAGCAGTTAGTCCATTAGGCATTATGTATTTTACTTATGATTTTCAAATTTGACTCAACATACACAAATAATTTAGTCGAGAGCTATCTCTCACTCACCACTATATCCCAGGATGCAACACAGTATGATTTTCTGTGTTCGGTAGTTGGACTCCATCACAGATTTTTCACTACTTTCCATAATTAACATTTACTGCCCATTTGTGAGTTCATTATAATAATCAAAGTCTTGGTGATGAACTCCAAGCCGCTGA
The DNA here is from genome assembly GCA_025134845.1 of Neodon shergylaensis. NCBI lineage: Eukaryota > Metazoa > Chordata > Mammalia > Rodentia > Cricetidae > Neodon > Neodon shergylaensis. Next base: position 1,125,777 of record JABTXL010005998.1, read on the forward strand.
GAAAGGCTTCATCTTTTGATGAACTCGAACAAACTATAAAAGGTAAGAATTAGCCTAATCACGAGCTAATTGGCATCTCCTGGGCCTGGCTGTCTGATGTGGGAGGGTCTTCTGTTTTGTGTTGATTTCATTGGTTAATAAAGAAACTGCCTTGACCATTTGATAGGCCAGCCCTTAGGTGGGTGGAGTAGACAGAACAGTGCTGGGAAGAAGGGAAGTGAGCCAGACACAATGGAGCCAGCCACCTGATCAGACATGCTGAATCTTTCCCGGTAAGCCACCACTTCGTGGTGCTACACAGATTATTAGAAATGGGTTAAGCAAGATGTGAAAATTAGCCAATAAGAGGCTGAAATTAATGGGCCAGGCAGTGTTTAAAAGAATACAGTTTGTGTGTTGTTATTTCGGGGCATAAGCTAGACAGGTGGCCGGGAGCTGGGTGGCAGGAACGCAGCCCACTGTTCCTTCTACAGTTCTCATTCTCACCACATGGAGTTAGCCAGAGAGACTCAGGCTCCTGTCTTCCATGTCAAGTGGGTGAGGCTCATAGTACACACCTCCCACCAAGAACTCATGTCCTTTGAGCTCAGAGGCCAAAGGAGAGAAGGAAATGTCTCCTGGCCATTTCTAACACACATGGGAACCAAAGGAAAATAGAAAGGCTGAGTAAACCTGGGGCAATGGGGGGGGGGCATTGTTTTATAGGTTAATTAGATATAGATTTTTTTTTGAGACAAAGTTTCTCTGTGTAACAGCCCTAGCTGCCTTGGAAGTAGCTCTTGTGCTCTACTTTGTGCCTCGAACTCACAAAGATCTACCAGCCTCTGCCTCCCAAGTGCAGAAACTGAGATTCCACCACCACCGGGCTCTTAGATATGGAATTTTAATCTATGCCATCATATGTGCCAAATGGTGGTTTTTAAACTATTGGAACTCTAGCAATTTTTACACACTCAAAATTCCTGAATGCACCAAAGTTACTGACATTGGTTGCACCTTTTTATTGCAGAGCTGTATGAGAAGTTAAAACTCAAATATTATAAGACCATTCACTCCAAAATAATAAAAACGCATCACATGGTAACAAAATAATCCATTAGCTCTATTTTCCAAAAACTAGTAAGAGTGTCATCTTTAACAGTTTTAAAACTCTCATTGCCAGTGTTCTCTACAATTTATCATACTATGTAGCTTGTAGCATGGTATAGAAAGAAAATATAAGCTTTCCAACAGGTATACTGTTGGAAAATAGAAGAGAATATGATCACCATTCCATATAACCATGAGTAGTCTTCTTAGACACATCAAAATTTATCCCTCTTAGGTGTCAGTTAAAACAAATGGCAAAACCAACAAGCTATTCTCTACTACTTCAAAATTTACTGCCTGTCTTATACTTTAAATGGTCAGTCCATCTTTTCTGGGTCATTTGGAATACAATGATATAGACAGATACACCAAATATCGATACATTTCACTATTAAATATCAAAATAAATTACATTGTTCAGGAAGCATATTATTTCTTATATTCAGAAAGGCCTTTACACATTAAGAAGTTGTCAAACTATAGCATATGAAAATTTTCTGAAATTCTAATTTTCAGGAAAAAAGTTCAAATTTTTTTCTAAAAACGAATTATTGCCACTTGTTGACTCTGAAATAACACAATTTTTTTTCAGTTTTGACAAAATATTTCTCTGCCAAATACCCAACTCTATAGAGTCATAATTTTTCTGTCTATTCTTTCTTTCAATTAAAAAGTGGAATTCCATGAAAATAATAATTGGATAAGTTCATAATTCAGATGAAAACACAAACTCTTTCCTACAAAAATCTACTGGACTTTAGCACAGCAGATCTTTCTGGCAAATATTCTCTGTCAAAAGGATAAATGATTAAGGGTGACAGTAATAAAAGCTAACAGCCTTCCGATTCATTAAAGAAGTTCTGTTTCTTTCTCACTCTTTCATATGTAGTGAATATGCAGTGGTCACTGGGGTATATCAGGATCATTGTCTCATCCATGTTGAGGCTCTAACCCAAGCAAATTGAGCACGGTGAAAAAGACCAATACATAATGTGGTCATATTGTGAAAATAGTAACTTTGTCCCCCAAGTACCCTGGAATGGTCTGGGGATTCCCAGGGAACCAAGGACCACACTTTCACAATTGCTGGTTTAAATGCCTTGACTTTTTTATTCTTGAGGTCTACAGCCATGAAGTGGATCTCACAACCATGACAAACAAACCAAAGCACAGCATCACAAGGGTCATGGACGTGAACTCTATGGTCCTGGGAAACAGAGCACATCAACACTTACACCAGAACATTCACTTAGCAGATAGTAATGCCACATGCGCTACAAGGCAATAGGAGTGGGGGGCAATTAACAGTCACCCATCTTGCCAGCCAGATATGGGCAATCAGAGCCAGTAAAATTGTCAAGAATCCATATTAGTTGTGTACACTAATATTTTCAGGTATTTACTAGAAAAAAGGAGAGCCCACTGTATGACATAAAGAATGAAGTCAGAGAGTGAGAAAGAACAGATGTTTGGGACTCCACAGTTTATACCCTTTCTCTGAAAGCCCATCTGTCATCGACCTCAGCTTAGAAGACCAACAAAGTACTTTTGTAAATAAACACAGTGGTCATTTTCATTTTTACTAACCCCGAATTCCTGCCATCAGTCTGATGGCCCTGGGAAGCCTGAGAGCCATTCTCTAGAATACTTTCGGCCCGATGGCTTCTTAGAGGTTAGTTATAAACGAGGAGCTGAAAGCACGGGAGTTGGAGTGCTAAAGCCCACGGCATTGCCATGTCAGCTGCTTGCATAGGTTTTGACCAAGGAAGCGAAAGAAAAATTTCCATTGCCCCCCACGCCCACCCAGGACTTCTTTGTGATAATTTGATCAACAAAGAAGATATAGCCCACTGGAGAATCTATGGCTCCCAACAGTGTGTATTGCTCAATAAAACCATAATGTGTCTCAGGACCCCAAGACTTAGTCCCTTCCCAATTCCCATTTAGTAAGGGGTCCCCAGTCTTGCTCCCTTTACCATCCTCCAATCTCCCCAGCGAGACCTTTTACCTGAGCTGGGTTGAGGGACCAGGTCTCACTCCTGTGTGCCTGCCCCTGTGCATAGGTGAATTTCAGCTTTCTAAACAGAAACAAATCAGTTCCACACCCACAGCCGAGACTTCCAGACAAATATAAAAACATACTTAAAAATCAAAGAAGGCAATTCAGAACACTATCATAAGAATTATAAATCACCAGATTAAAAGATCAAGGTAAGGTTTATGATTTCCTTGGCAAAGTGTCTTAAGGAAGCCATATTTATTATGATGGAGGAGCAAAATATTCTGAAGCTTATTGTAAACACAATTACAAAATTGTATACACATAATGTGTATAGAGCCCGCACATTCATTTGTCTGTCTGTTAGAATGGAACTTCTGAATTATTGCATACCAGTTGCTATATCTTGTATCCTCCACTATTCTGGGATACTATAGACCTAGGAATAGTCAAAAGCTAACCAGACATCGGAGTCTCCTGCGTGGAGATATTATCTTCCCTTGGGTATTTACATCAGAAGTATCCAAGTCACGTCCCAAGAACACTTACAACATAAATACAAGCTGCTCCTGACACTTCTGAGTAAGAATGAACGAACAACAAAAGCTTTGAGGAACTCGAAAACATTCAGGATTTGTGTCAGAATGTGAAATATCAGTACATGAGTGTCAGTAAGGAAAGCTAACAGCCTGCATCTACTGTTCCTGCAGTTCTCAGGCAATACCTAAAATAGACAATCAGGAAAGAGCAGTAAGCCAGTTCTACAGACTAAAAGGAGAAGGATGCCAGAGAAGCAGGCACTGGAATCAGTCATTTACAAGATGAGGACAGAACAATGACATTCTTCCTAATTTGTCTTTTAGCTCTGCTTTTTAAAAAATCATCACAATATATTAGTTTAATTTATACACAAAAATCCAATGAAAACAAAGAAGGAAAAATACCCTACAGACTTGTAATTTTCTTAAAATACCATTTCCATCCTATTTATGTAAAGATGAACTTCTAGAAAATAAAAACAAGGCTACAAGAAGAAAGGGAGACTTCTTTTTCCTCCTATTTTGATTTACTTTAACAAAAGGCAAAGTATACAGCCTATTAATTTAATCTTAAAGTTTTGAAATCTGCTTTAGTGACTGAGCAAAAATATTTTACAGAAACTTTTCTCTCCATAAAATGTACAAAAGCAGCAGTAAAGAAATTAATTCCAAACATGGTTAACAGACCAATGCAAATGTTTACTGTGTTGGGGGAGAAGCAAAGTGTTTTCAAACAACAATTGCATATCCCATGCAGATGACTTCTCACAGTGGTGATGGACATTCATCTTCTATAAAGGTACCATTGCATACAGAATAATTTAATATTCTCCAGAAGTTTCCAGGGTTTCCTCCTACCCGACATTTATGGTAAAAGTCTCTAATAGGAATTGAAGGAATGGCGAGGTCTTCTTAAGTCTAATGATGCCTTTGGAGTTTGGAAGATGATATTGGAAGCTAGGAGGAATGAACTCGAGACAGCAAAGATAGAAACACCAAGAGAGACAGAGAAGAGGAGAAACATTGATGAAAGAAAGCTAAGAGGAGGAGGCTCCTCCGAAGTACATCAACAAACTGTCTCACTTCTAGAAAGAAAACACAGTCCCACGACCCAGTCACAGCAGGTTCACCAGGTTCACATCCCTGTAGACTTCATGTCATGATAATGACATAACTGGCACAGGCTCCTTAGGTAAAGACAGTTTATTTTCGCTCCCAGCTCTGGAGACTCCAACTCAAAGGACAGCGTCTCCATCAAGCTAGGCCTCTGCTGCAGAATCATGCCATTAGATAGGATGTTCATCTACTGAACTAGGTCAGAGAGATAAGGGACAGGCAGTGGCCCATTATCCCTTTCGAGTTATGCCCCCAGTGGCTTACGTATGTCCGTAAGGCCCCTCCTCTAAACATCTGTACACATCCCAGTAATGCCATCCTAGAACCATGTCTTAACATCCAAACCATACTACCGAGTAGTTAATGCTCAACTGATGGCTGCAGTAAGAACATGTTTTAAGTGAACATTGTGGATTCCCAAACACATATGAAGACAGTGAAGGAACCTATTGACAAACTGCAACAGATATAGATATTGGGACAAAGATGTTAAATCATAATCTCTTCTTGGGTCAACTGGGAAAGTCTAAAGGTATACAATATGAGGGTAATGAATCTGGTAACTCCAAAGGGATGCTGTTTGCATGAGAAGTATCACTTGTATAAAGTGAAGCACGGGTTTCTATAGTATAACTTTTCCTCTGTGGTACTGTCGAAACAGCTTGAATCTCATTTAACTGCTAGTTAATGTATGCGCTTTATTTGACAGTATGATACTAACATCCAATAGCTGCTGTTAAGGGTACCAAAATCACTCATGGAAATGTTCATATGTAGACCCTGACATATATCAAGCTTAATAAACACAACTTCTCCTCAAGGCCATGGCAGTGAAAGAGTATTATCAATTTTGAATATACGTTAACTCACTGTCAGAGTAAAATCTTTAAACGGAGGAGCTATGTTACAAACCAAGAGATTAAACAAAAAAACCTTCATTACAATTGGTTGTTCAGGGTTGCCAACGAGTCCACAAGCAATAAACATCAGCAGGTGGAGGTCAGTGAAAGGCCTGCCAGCCTAAAGTGTTTTTTCAGAAACTACAATTTATAGAAATCTTCCCATATTTCAGTAGCTATGTCCAAAGAAAGATTCACTTCTTAGACAAGACCGTGACCTTCTTACATCAAGCCTGTGTCTCTATTCGCTCAAGGTTGTGAGATATCTTCCTTCACCTCAAATACGGGTGTAGTTCAACTACACTATCATACGCATTTGCTTTTATACACACACATACACACATACCTATAGCATATGTTAAAATGTAATGTTTGAAATAATGCATCCTTCAGAAAGGAGAAGTAATTTGGGAAACTGTGTTTATATAAAAGGCAGCATCCTGTGGAAGAACTCATGTTACTGGCGGAGCACACTAGAATTGTCTCCTCTGTCTCCACCTGTCTGAACAACACTAGCTACTTACCGAGGAAATGACCTTGAAAAGTTTAGCCATGCCTCATATCCGTCTCTAGATTTGGCCACTCTGCCCCCTTGTTTCTCCAAACATGGTCTGTGTTTAGTCCTTGTGCATCAAAGACTCATCAACCGGCACATGCACCAAATTTCAGTTCCGAAATTTGCAGGAGTAGGGCAAGGAACCCTCATCTCAGCAGTTACCCATGTAATTAGAACTTGAGGATTGCTGGTCTATCCATACTTCCACAAGTGATTGCTATCAATATTTATGAACATATCAAACACAACCCAAATCTCGAGTTTCAGGCATGCCCCTGCCTCCATTCCCTAAAGCTGTCAACTGACTCCTAGGTCTGATGTGCAGGCATCAGGCTAGAGAAGTAACCATTTGCCGTTGATCTGCTCTGGTTTTTCATTTTTTAAGTCTCTCGCTGACTCCTGTGTGCCTTTGTGATAAAATCAGCCAGCAAGGGACAGTGTGCTTGCTTCTCCCAAACTCTCGATCCCACTGACTTATGACATCACATGTCACCTCTCTAGACCAGGACCCTCCCCCCGTGTCCATGCTGACCCTTGCTTGACTTCCAAATCCTTCTTGCCTCTAGCAAACCTACCTTTATTTCCCAGGTTCCGGGTTTTTTATTCTTAGAAAATCTTCCAGTAGTTTTGCCTCTACCCTCAACCAAGGCCCACACTCCTCTTGTGCAGGTTCAAGGCCACCTTTCACCAGTGTCTGGACCACCAATTACTCATACAGATATTCTAACACACCTTGTTCCATTTTAAGTCTATTTTATGTAAGTTATTTTTAATTAGACATCTAATCAGATTAGCATTAACTGATCTGATTAGCAGGAACCATATTTGTCCCACCCACGACGGCACCATGTGGGCTGCCCAAGGTGTGCAAACAGCAGACAGCCGCATACACTTGTAAACTGTAAATGAATAAATTATTGATCCTTGCTGAATGAGCTCTCTCATATATGAAAGGGATGCTTTTATACCTGCTACCTCTCTCCAGGGAGTCCGTATTTCACACTGTCAGGAAACCCCACGAGGATGGGACAAGTTCCTCCTCTATGTAGCTTACTGAACTTGAGAGTACAAATGACAGAGATCAAAGCAAAAGGATGCTGGGAGCGGGTGTGGCACCCGTAAATACACTATGCATGAGGAGTCTTGAGACAGAGTCAGCCACTTCTCTAACCGGCACGGCTCCTGTCTGGTGATACGGTTTTTCCTCCTGTCCCCCACTCTGACTTATAAAGGGATGAAGACCCAAGTTTCTACTGCACTCAAGCTGTTCAGAAGGGGAAGAGAAAGGGGATATCTTGTTCCTAGACAAGTATTGCAATTGACACCCCAAGTCAGCGCCTTCTTGAAAATCAGTCTCTCTGTCTCTTGTAGGGAGTAAATGAGCAGCCAAAGTCAGGAGTTAGAGCTCAAACCTAAAATCCCAGGGCGAAAGAGACCGGGGCAGGGGAAACAGATGAAAAATTGAGGCCAGTCATCTGTATAAGAAGTCAAGACCAACCAGGTCTGAGAGCGGAAGAAGGAGGCAGAAGGAGCAGTAGAGGAGGAGTTGTCAATCAAACCACTTATATGTACTATTATTGGTGCTCGCTGATCCTCTGAAAACCTGCAGTTTTCTCCTCCGATCCTGAACCACAGCACCACAGAAAAGCCCATGCTTCGTGCCCCAGATCATTTTCTGATCGTAACAAAGCAGCATATGCCAACCAAAGGTGAGACAAAGGAACAGGAGGCCCAAGACATGTGGGCAGTAGGGATTCTCCCTCTCTCTCTCTGGCTTTTCCCTTCTCCCCTTCTTTCTTTCTTTCATGTCTTTCCTTTCTTCTTTCAGTTTTATTTTGTCACTCCAGCTTACTGGAATTTGTCTTTTGCGCGAGAATTTGTCTTTCATCTTCCAGATTTACAGGGGAAAGCTGAGACACCGTCCAGGGAGAAATCAATCCCCTCTCATCTGGCCACTCTCCAGCACGAAGCAGCTCAGGAAGGATCTGTGATAAAGTCAAGGCAGACCCGCATCAAAAGGATCAGAAACACGAAAGGCTGAACAAGTGCGAGCCACATTTGGGTTTGGTAATGAGCGTGCACTCGGGCCGTCTTGTCTTGGTGTCTGCTTTCATCTCTAAGCGTTGTGAGGTATGCAAAGCCTCTGGAAGGGAGCGATGAGATTCATACTCAGGTTTTCTCAATGAGACCCTCAAGGTTGTAAAGCTGCAACCACCTTTAACTCTAGAGCCCTTCTTGCTCATTCTCACTGTAAAAGACTAAAGACTTCTCAATGTGTGCAAAGGCAAAGTTTCCGGCCATGGATTACAGCAGTGGGGATGGAGAGCAGGGAAGGGAGCAGGTTTCCATTTGGTTGCTAAGGGAGGAAATATTCTCTTACAGCCTGAATCTTCACACTGTTTGTACCTATTTTCCTGCAGGTCATAACTAAAGCCCACAGACTAAGGTGTTCTCCTCTGTTTTCTTGCAGCGAAGAAAGCTGGCTGCAGACTCGGTATGCTTGCTGGGGGCTCTGAACTAGGCCAGTTAGGCCAGCCTGGTTTGGGATTGCAACACCAATAGGACTTGAAATGGGAGTTTAAACAGATTGAAGCCGATGAACTCTTGCTTGATCTTTATTGAAAACCCAGTTACTGATCCCGGCTGACAAGTAGAAGGATGGATGAAAGGGGCACTGAAGTGGAACTAGATGCTTCAGAGGAAGCAGTACACATCCTGAGAAGTTAGAGTCAGTGAAGTCAGGCATCTAGGCAAACCAGTGGTAGCTCAACTCGCCATCTCGGTGACTCTCAGGGCAGAGTAACAGTCTCAGCATCACGTGACACCACAATGAAATGAACACCCTTGGACCTCAACCACATCTTCAAACTGGAGTCTGTTGGTGAGATTCAGCAATTTGTGTTTTCACAAGCATATCAGGTGGTTAATCTTGGAGAGTCTGGGCTTCTGATAATGATTCAAGCTACACAGTTTCATTGCAATGGAAGAGTTTGAGACTTTAGGACTCTGTATCCCATCTCAAACTCATTGGCCTGTCATTTCCCTGGAGATAGATTGTCACGCTTCATGAAGACCACTGATGGAGACTTCAGCACATGCACAGGAGCAGAAAAGTCTTCCGGAGTGATTTCGTGGAATTATTCATCTAGTCACTGCAGCCCAATGCCCAACAGAACGACTCAGAGAGGAAAGAGTTTCCTTCAAGGTTTCCGAAGAGCAACATCATGGCAGGGAAAGGGTCATCCTGTGTGGGTAAGGGAAGTGAATGGCAGGGGCTTGTTTATACGGCTGTGCCATCAAGCGGAGGGCACAGTGTGGAACCAGAATCGGGTATAACCTATAAAACCCTGACTCTAGGAACCTGTTTCTCCCAGCTAGACTCCACTTCCTCAAGTTCCACCACTTCCCAAAACAATGCCACCAACTGCGAAGAAGGGTTCAAAATATGAGAGGCCTTTCAGAGCCTCTCTGAACCAAACCCCCAGACTGGAGTTATATTGGAATGCTGCAGCTTTTCCAGTATCTTTAGCAAACAGATCGTGATTCAGATCATGTTAGTAATAGTTTCCAAATTCCTCTAGGTTTAAAGAAAAGTCAATTTCTGATACTTAGAATAACTTGAATTAACAGCAACAGTTTACATGAAAATTACGAATTTAGTGTGTATGTGTGTTTGTGCTTGCGTGTGTGCATATGTGTGTTCATATGTGTGTGCACATGTGTCCATGCCTGAGTGTGCATGTGTGTGCACTTGTGTGTGCATGCATGGATTCTTTCATGTGTATGTGCAAGTGTGCAAGAGTGCATGTGTGTATGTCTGTGTACTTGCATGTGTGCTTGTGTTTGCTTGCATGTGTGTGCATGTGTACATGCTCGTGTATGTGTGTGCATGTATGTATGCATACATACGTGATAAATATTCCCACTGCTCCTTCTCCTCTGACCTCCTCATTTGCTGTGTTGCATAGACTCCTTCACAAACACATCCTCCACGTACACACACAATATTAAATTTTCAAATATGGTCTGAACCGTAACACCCCAAAAATGTTTTGTCGGCATAATAACGGTGATTATTATTATCTGTGAGCCTTATTTACGTTTCTCTTAAAGATGAAAACTTGACAGTGTGCTCCTTTTCTCTCTGTATTTAAAGTTTGTTTTGGTTAGCTTCCTAGGAACTACCAAAGTCACAGCTCCAAGACAGGCAACTGGATGAGTTCAGAACGGCTGCTGCTTCCAGAGCACCAAGGCCTGGCTGTGGTGCACACTGCAATCACCACCTCAGTATCACTGGTAAATTCCACAGGTTTGGTGGGGGCTGCATCTTCAACAGAAGCTTTTCCAGTTAACATCAGTAGACAGTAGAAAAATATTCTTCCATATCCAATTTTCCATGTGCAATAGGAATGATCATTTCTGCCTTTGTAACAAACAGCCACTTTCAGATTCTGCTGCTTGCATCTGGATCATGGAAAGCTTGGAGTTCCCCCACGAGCGTAATCGTCGGGTGGCTTGTGTCTACAAGCACTTTCAGGCTGCCAGACATGGCGACCGCCCCTCACTAGACTAATACCCTAGAGAGAGTCTCCCCTGGTGACAACGTCAGTCTCAACTTATCCCTTCCCTGAAATTTTCCATAGCTCTTTTAATAGAGCATTTGATCTATGTGCAGTTCGGTATTATTATTTCTCTGTTTTACAGATAAGGAACAAAGCCACAGAACAATTAAGTAACTTGTCCAAAGTCATAGAGCTAATTTGTCATGCAACTTGAAGCCAACGCCAGGTACTTTGGCTCCTTGAAGACAATTTCCTTAAGGTCTACAATGCATTCAACTCATGTTTAGTTGCACATATTCAGGTCTTCACCTAGGATTTCAGTCTATGTTTAGATAAATTTTCAGAATGCATTTCGCTGTGTTGTTGGGAGTGTGAAATGAAACATCTCTCATGAAATCACAAGGGGATGCAATATCCAACCCCACTCTTAGTAAGGGGTAGCACCTATTCTCGATATAATGTGTATATAATATGCAGATTCGCTACAGATCTGAGAGATGATTTGGGTTGGTGAACATATAAAATATTTATAAAGTGTTAAGTTAACTTAACAACCACAATGCCTCAATATCATTTTGCTGTGAGACATCAGTTTGCCCAACCACAGTTTTTTCTGCTATAGGTGTGCTCAAGGCTTGAGTTTCTCCAGATGGGGAGGAAATGCCACATTCCAAGCTGCTGGCCTGGAATAGTACGGCACAGTCCATGGAGGGAATGCCACAGACCAACAGGGATGAATGGCTTGCTTTGACTGGCTAGAATTCAGCATGTCACAAAGATGTCTTCAGGAGCCATCAGAATGAAAAACAGCCCTGCTTCACAGACACACTCGGAGGCCAAAACATCTTTCCTCTCTGCCACTCAACCTACGCTGTTCATGCGTGCGGGTTCTCTCACACATGTGGGCAGACCAGGGGTTGAAACCTCATCATCTTTATCAATTGCTTCCCCAAATTGTTTGTTGGCTTGTTTTTTTGTTTTGTTTTTTTGAGAGGGTCTCTCACTGAAACTGGAGTTCACTGATCCTACTGGATTGATTGGCTGGCCACTGAGCCCTGGAAGGCACCTACCTGCATCCATCTCACCTAGGATTATGGGTATGCATCACCATGCCTGATTCTTTTCTATGAGTACAGAGGATCCCAGCTCAAGTACTTCACCCACTGAGCATCTCCCCAGCCTATTCAGCTGGCACCTTCCTGTGCCTTCAGGGACGTTTCTGACATCTCTTCTCTGTGCACAGTACATGCCCACAGTGCCCATCATCAAATCGCCCCAAACCATCTCTTCTTCACTTGTGTTCTCTCCTTTCTTCACTCTCAACTTGCCTGTTCTACACCGCACATTGAAGGAACACAGCCACTGCTACCATGGCCCCAGTGCCGTACCCCACCTAAACACAGCAATCCTCTTCCACTGTGCCCTCTGCTCATTCATTTGCTTTGCCCATTCAACAAGCACGAGCACTGATATTTGACAGGCACTTTCTGAGTTCTTCACTGGTGAGCGACCAGGGAACATCCCTTTCCGGATGAAGCTTGCCAAACAAGCAGATCCCAGGAAAGAATGTACGCCCACAGAATAGCCTGCAGCTGAAACAAGGAGAGAGAGGTATAGGAAACCTTCCCAAGCTTTAAACATGATCAGATTCTCATTTCTTGACATTCGTTGTGGAAATTGATCCAATAACACAGGAGTTAATGAGCGGGAAGTCTCTGCATGTGCATATGTGTGTGAGACTGGCAGGTACCTGAGAACTTTTTAATTTCTTTATAAATCTAAAATTTCATGAAAAATAAATTTATTTTTTTAAGTTCACTATATAGAAAGGAAAAAGGTACTTAGCCACTGCAGTTTTGCTTTAGAGAATAGCTAGGATAATTCTAGATAGAAAGTCCATGAAAACCTGATGAATCAGGGAGGGAAACAGCACCTAAAGTTCTAGATAGGAACAACCTCATAAAACAGGCCTTTGGTGCCTCCAGGAAGCTGTCTAGGAAGAAGAGGTATTGGAAAATCAAACCTCTATCTGTCTAACCGTTTGGGTATAGTTTGGTTTCCGAATGATGAACCATGCTAAATGGCACTACAAGGATGCCATGGGAAAAACCTGAACCCTGCAAACTATCTGATCCTTTCAACAGGAAAATTATAAAGCCAGGAAAAGGAAAGAAGCTGAGCTGGGATACTGAGTATCATAGGAGCTGGGGAACTGGAGAGATCAAGAACAGAGGAGCAGGGGAGATGGGGAGCATGGGACCCGGGGAGATCAGGAAGCTGGAAAGCATGGGAGCTGAGGAGATGGGAAGCTCAAGAGTTGGGGATCAGAGGAGCAGGGGAGATGGGGAACTGGGGAGCTGGCTCATTTGGTAAAGCATGTGCCTTGCAATTACTAGGACCTGAGCTGGATCCTCAGAAGTCAGGTAAACATAGCAGCCATGGTGCTGTTCATAAACTCCCAGTACTGGGGCAGCAGAGACAGGAAGACCTCTGAGTCTTGCTGATGCCATTCTACCCTGATTGGTGAGTTCCAAGACAACTATAAACCCAGTCTCTATGTAAATGGTATGCTTGATCATGATACCTATTGTCATCCTTCAATATGCACATGTATGCTCACACATGTCATACACCTGCATCTAAAAAGGAAGAGTGGGAGGAAACTTTAGATTAAGAAACGGAGATTGGGGTGGAGGAGCCTGAGTACAGATGCCCAGCACCCATGTGAAAGCGGAGCATGGCCAAGCATTTCTAACTCTGGTCCTGGGGAGTAAAAGGTGCACATGTCAGGAACTCGTCAGCCACCTGCTCTAGACAAAACAGTGAGCTCCAGGTTCCGTGAGAGAGCCTGTCTAAAGAGTAAGTAGGGAAGGGTCACCAGTCTTGACTTCTGATTTGACATATGTGTGTGTGTGCGCGTACACACACACGGGGGGGGGGGGGATTGAAATTGAACTGAAGAAAATTTTACATGTATTGTAGCAAATTGTCTGGATATAACTCTAAGCAATCCAGTTACGTATTTTAAAAGTAATAAATTTAAATGTTGACTACACAGTAACATTAAGGAATTTAAAAAAAAATGTATCAAGGTATTCATGCTTACATTTTTCCAAATGAGTCTTCCTCTTTGAAAAGTTCATGCTAAAATATTTACAGATGGGATGATCATGTCTCTGAAATGGGTTCAGGTATTCCGGGTACAGTGGAAGCCAGACAGGCCACGGGTTGGTGACCGTCCATATATGCAGCTCCTTATGTTGCTTTCTCCCCAGCGTGAAAAGGCAGCATGGGGCACCGCTCTTCAGGTATGAGTTATGAGGGTTCCACAATTGAGGCTGAGGGAAAGGACTGAGAATTTTGATTATAGTTGCATTACTGGCTGATACAGTGAAATGACTGTTAGAGTGTGTGGATTGTTGTTTAAGACGGCTATTATTTAAAGAATGATACATAGAGCAATCTGTTACATTGAAAACTTGAAATGAAAAGAATAGAAGTGAGAAAAACAGTCGGGAAGCCTTCAGCTGATAGCATCTGAGAGCTGGGCAGCCTGAAGCCAAGGAAAATCTGTGGTGAGAGGGGAAACAACTGAAGAAAGACAACAATGAAAATTCTGCCATAGTTAGCAGAGCGGGAAGATGGGAAGAGAGTGAGGCAAGGCGGTTAACAGCCAGGGTCTCTCCTCTGAGGACAGAGAACTTGAGCAAAGTAGAGGACAGGCCATGAGAGCCATAAGCCCAGCTTAGGACTGTGAGGGACACCAGAGATAGAAGCCCTGAATCCTAGCACCCAAGATAGGGTGAGTGTGTGAATGTACGTGTGTGTGTGTGTGTGTGTGTGGTAATAGAATGGAGAATAATTATGAACAGATTCTACTGCTTCTGGTACACAGTACAAATATGTAGTCAACTAAAATTTGAGTCTGCTTCCCTAACCAGGACTGATTTCCCCTTTAATTGATACTAATTCTTTCTATGTCCAAATATTTGGCTTGGCTGGACTCTATCACACGTCCCAAAGTTCTTAAGATGGGGAGGATGTTGGGGAGAAGTTCTAAGAGGCTACACTGAGAATGACTCGTTCAGGAGATTTGGAATCTGAAACTCTGTAGAGAAATAGAAAACCAGGATGAGAGTCACCCAGGCTTTGCTAAATGTTCTGCCTGTGACATCTTTTTAGAATCTAAAATTTTCCTGTCCTGTCTTTGCATAGCATCGTGTGTAGCTATATTGTGTTGGAAACCAAGTCCCCTTGTTCTCTCTCGCTAGTTTGCTGCGCCCCTTACCAATTTCACCCTAATAATTTGCAGATTTCATTTGGCTCCACTTAGCCCCCATTGTTGCTGTTTCAAGCCCCCCACCACCAGCAGCTGCAGCGTGACACTCACCTCTGGGTGCATTCTTGGGGTTTTTCCTTTCAATTAAATGCTTCCAGAAACAAAAGTTTGAATAATAGATTCACCCTAGCTGACTCAGATCTCACAGTCTTTCCAAAAAAGCATTCACAGGGAAAATATTACTGGCTTAAAACCTCCAGCTCTCGGTTCAGTTTAAATCTGGCTTTCAATTTTTATATCTTTAGCAATGTAAAAATCCTAGTAAACTGGGGGCCTTTCCTGAGATGGGTCCAGTTCTCTGGAATGTGCTTGCATTCATCCAAAGGCATTTCAGGGTATACCGTATACTGGCTTTTCCAGCCCTGATGAGCTGAATACAGCAAAGCCTGTATTTATATTGTAGCGTAGACGCCTTTCCTTTAATGGAAGTTTTCCCTCGTATTCTATACAAAGAGGTGCTGAGGATGAGTGCAGTGCCCTGGAACTTTGCATATGCAAAACACGCTTCTTATTCCCTTCCAGCCATAGCTCTACAGCCAAGTCAGATCCTACAATGTTCTTAAAGATACAACAGCACTCCTTGCCTTGGCCTGTGGACTGGGTGCACTGCTGTCATATACAGAATGGTGAGCCTCACCCCTCACCTACTGGACCCGCGTGTGCATTGTCAATGATCCTCAGGTGATTCATACGTCTGTTAAAGAGTGAGCACCGCTGAATGAGGCCACGGCTGGATGTAGAACACGCTGTGAGAGTCCAGAACCCAAGGAACAGAACAGAGGAAAAGGTAGCATCGACTATAGAAGAGAATTGGCTAGGCATTGTGCCCAAGAGAGGAGTGAGACTACCAGCAAGTCCAGACCACACACAGGAAGATTTAGAGAAAAGTGCAAAGGATAGCGGTAGAGTAAGAAGAAACCCTGGAGGAAGAGAAGGATTTGTGACAAGTGAGTCAGCATAGTTGTGTCTATGCACAATTTCTGTGTCGCGCGACTGCTTTGTAAGCTTCAAATTCTTCTAGAGGAGAAAGCAGAGGGTCACTGAGTTTAAGTAGTTTAATTCCAGATAACTCACAACAGCTGGATTAGCCAACGCCGAAACAATTCTCCAGGAAAAGAATTGTCTCATTTGGGCCTCTCTGCATAAGCTAAGACATTCATCTTAATAGTAATTAAATCTTTGCTTTTGTTTTTAACGAGTCAACATATTAAATTCATTTTGGAAGTGAACCTCTTCTATGATCAATAAAATTAAACAGTTTAATAAAACAAAACTTAACCTTTAGAAAAAAGATAAAATTGATTCTTCTTAAAACACGCACAAGTACTTCAAAGTCATTTTCTAACTTATTTTACTCTGAACACCAAATTACTATGCAAAGTCCACTAATATCTGGGAGAGGTCACCTCACAAAATCAGTATAAGAGAAAAGAAATTTAACAAAGACAGGACACTCATCTTTCTTCCGAGATTCACACCCAATTCTTCTAAAAGAAATCCAGTATATAATTACTATGAGAAGGTCATAAATATTGCCTTAGTAATGAATGAAGAAAAGAACATTCCTATGTCTTATCAGTGGGTTCTGTGACAACATTATGGGTTTGGTCTTTTGAACTATCTCATCTATGCTTCATCGGAGAATTTCCTTTCGGAATAAACAAAGGGAATGTTTCTAATATGCAGGCATGGATGAGCAATCCTACTATCCAAGAAACTAAAACATGATTATACAACCAAGTGATAAGAAGAGACCGGGAAAGCACTTCCCAGGAGCTCAAGGGTGACTAAGAGTGGGAAGGGAGGAAGGGAGACAGGCGATGGCTCTGGCTCTGAGTCACAGAGCTGAGAGGAAAGCCATAAGCCAGGAAGACTGTTTTATAACAGGTGTAAAAGCAATGGATGCAAACAACATTTGGAGTTAAAGACATCACTTACCCTGCTCACCCAAAGAGCGGGAAGAAGGAAGGTGAAGGAACAAACACAGCACCTTCCCAGAGCTGTCTAGGAGGCCATCGTTTCTTACAGAAATATTGTGCAATGGTGTTTCTGCTTTCCTATACAGCAGCCATTCAAAACAAAACCACAGTATAAACTTGCAAGAAAACGGAGGTTTTAAAATATAATGTTTGGGGGATTTCTAATTTTCTGGAAATGAAGTCTGAAACTGGATGAACAGGCTAAAATCAGTAACCACAAAAGCTTAGCTTTAGATTAGGGCTGCTTTCTTGACATCTTTTTCCTTAGTCTTGTCTCAAAAGAACACTTAACGCAAGCAAGCCTCCCTCTCATTTGTAATTGGCACAGACCTGCCTTTCTTCAGTAGTTTCTTTACATATTATACTTGGTTTTTCTAGCCCATGATTCGTAGGCCATAAAGTCAGTACACTTGCCTTATATGCAACAACCATGCTGGCCCTTCCTAGGGAAAATTGACAGTTCTCCAAAACAAATGCCACTTCCACCAATTCTTGCCCGTTGAAGCTCAGTAGGGGTGGTTTGAAAGGAGCCCTTGTGGATCATTTTCCTCAAGAGTCTAGGAAAGGACAGTGTTGTGGGATTCCCCTCTGTATGCTGTGAATATGTTTTATTGCCATTGGTTAATAAAGAACCTGCTTTGGCCCATGGCCGGGCAGAATATAGCAAGGTGGAAAATCCAAGCAGAGATAGAGAAAGAAAAAAGGTGAAGTCAGGCTGACACCACATAGCCGACCAAGAAGCAAGAGGTAACAATCCACAAGCCTCGTGGTAAAATATAAAATAATAGAAATGGGTTAAGTTAAGATGTAAGAGCTAGCTAGAAATACTCCTGAGCTACTGGCCAAACAGTGTTGTAATGAATATAGTTTCTGTGTGATTATTCTTGACTGGGTGGTGGGAAATGAAAAAGCTGTCTCCATTTACAGGGCAGGGTCTCCCCTGAGAGCACATTAACATGTAATCAATAAATGTGTGTTAAAGACAAAGTTAAGGTCGCAATTTTAACATGCCATTTTTTAATTTTAGTGGCAGGGGGTTGGATGGACTCTAAGGAGATAGATGGCATCTTCAAACCAATGTGTTGGGTGTAAGGAAAGACCATGTCTTTGCCAGTCAGGCTCGGAGCACCATCACAAACATGGACTGCCATTAGCACCATCGGAGCCATTGCTTATGGTGCTCACCAGTAAGATACACAGAAGAATTGAAGCATTCATGAACTTTTCAAAAGAAATAATTATTTTTGCTGCAAAAAGTTACATTGATTTCTTTAGTACCAAGTCCATTCTGAACTAAACAGGTTGTTTTTAACATTGATTTAATAATATCAATATTCTGGGAAATCATTTTTAAAATAAGAGATTTATTATTAAGATAGCATGGAAAAACTGGGGTGCTTCTTAATCTTTGAGTGGGAGAGGCCTACAAATAGCATAGTCAGGAAGGCCATAAGGGGGAGTTGGGTGAACTTGACCACTTGGAAATAGTAATCAGGATTAAGAGACACTGGAGAACTGGTGAACTGGGAAATGTGATGCAAAACACAGGCAACCTATCAGAGGACTAAAACCCAGACCACTTATGAGAGGACTAAAGAACACAGGAGTCTTCCCAAACTTGGAAATTTCTAAAACTCCAGTTGAATCGTACAGTCGATGTCTTAAATGTGACAAACTGTGTTATATAAAATATTCCCTCACTGCCTCTCATAATACAATAAAATCTGAGCTTGCTTTTATCTGGTAACACATTTTCTGCAGTCCCAGCACTGGAGGGCTGAAGGAAGTAGATCACAAGTTCTAGGCTAGCCTGGACTACATAGTGAAAAGCCAAGAATGACTCTAAGTGAATTTGAAAAGTTCTGCATATTGCTGAGAATTCCAAAGACTACAGGGTCATACGGTGGCATCCATGCCCAGGAAATGCCTGAGACAGCCTGAGCTGCTCATCTCTAGATGATGCAGAGTTCTACATACTCAGGAAGTGAAGGGAAGATCAGGGCTGAAGGTGTCCTGCTGGGGGAAGAGCTGAAAACATGGCCAACAACACAGGGAGCCTTAGAGCAGAAACAGGGAGACATTAGCTGCACAAGACATTTAGAGCATTTTCTCTCTGGTCAGTAGCCAACCATGAAGATGACTAAATAGAGATTGGGAGCCTCTCACAGCAAGGATTACAGACATTCGAGGATGAGCAAAACACCACTAAACAAGTATGCAGCAACAACCACACTATAAAAAAACAAACAACAACAAAAAATGGATAATTTGATTTTCAGTATTGCTAAACTGCATTATTTTAAGTTTCTGATTTTTAAAAAGCAACAACAAAAGTAAGAGAGAGAGAGAGAGAGAGAGAGAGAGAGAGAGAGAGAGAGAGAAATTCTCCTTGAGAAAGCCAAAGGTTGGATTTATTATAACTGAGACTGTAAATCAAGTGTTCTGAATATACTAAAGAGATAAAATACATCATCCCTAAAGGAAAAATTAAAAGTTTAAAAACCATGATTTATCAAATAAAGTTTTCAATGCTGTAAAGGCATTAGTTAGACAACCTGGCTTCTTGTTAGGACTAACTGAGACCAGAAGACAATTGCAGAGTGAAACGTGAGAAGACTACAGACAGAACATTCTGTCAGCAAGACCGCTGTGAGAAAGCGAAGGACAAACGACATAATACAACTCATTACTAACAGATCTTCTTCCCATGGAAAAGCTAGCAGGAAAGGGACGGGCCACACATGAAGACATGAAGGACATCGACAAAGGGAACCACACAGGTATAAAGAGCATTTGCATGCAGCTCTCTCTTTCTAACATAAGAGGGTGTGTACAAAGCCATGTTGCTGAACTTAAACCTTATGAAGATGTAGTTGATCTGATGGCAACAGTGCAGTTGAATAGGAGAGCCGACCTCTACTGGAATGAGGGTTGTTTTGAATAGTTTTCAGCTAATTAGTATTAACCTAAATAAATTATAGTAAGATGCTAATGGTAATCTCAAATGCAACTGCTAAGAAGAAAATGTCATTTTGTTTTATTATATGCTATACATACATATATATATGTAATATATGTATATATATATAATGTACATTATAACCTGCCACACACCCCAAAGTCTATAGGGCGCTAATTCCAGGAGGGCTCTGGAGAGGAACAAGGCTCTCCTATACAATTGGACAGTGTTCACACATAATTTGTTCATGTGATTTCCTATGCTTCAGGTCAGTGGTTCTCAGCCTTCCTAATGCTGTGACCCTTCAATAAATTTCTTATGTTGTGGTGACCCCCATGCACAAAATTATTTTCATTGCTACTTTATGACTATAATTTTGCTACTGCTATGAATCATAATGTAAATATTTTTGGAGCTAGAAGCTTGCTGAAGGGTCATGACCCATATGTTGAAAATGACTGCTTCAGATCCTCTCTGGATAGCCTTGAATGCTATTGATAGTCAATGGTTGCTGTATTTTATTGTTTAAGGAACAGTGACAAACAGCACAGTCTATACTTGTTCAGTGCAGATGTCACTTTTTTCAAATAATTTTTAATTATGCTTCACTCAAAACCTATGGATACCAAGGGTATACTACATATCATAGCTTTAATTAGAGTTTATATAGTTAATATGACAGTTTATGTTTTAAAACATCTACAGAACCAACATGTTCCATCTCATTCCATACTAAAGATATAACATGATATTATGTAAAAGAGAGTATGTATATTAAACATGAGTAATAAATACATAGTACATAAAGATATACTATATAATGAAACAAAGTCAGAAGACTTTCTTTGTAAATGGTTATAGTCTGATATAACATTGTTACAGATAACATATTACATGCAGAAAACATTACAACATCAGGTTTTAATTCCATTTTACAAGAAAATACATTAAATAAAAAATAAATTAAATGCTCCAAATCAAAGGCAAAGAGATATAAATCTTATTCAAACCTACAATTCTATTACGTGCTGTCTGCAAAGAAATTAAATTTAGATTCAAACGTATAAACAGGTTGAAAATAAAGGGGCAGGAAGAGGAGACAGCGCAATATTATAGAGAAAGGCTTAATAAAAGCATAAAATATGGAATCAAATTGGAAATCAATAACACAAGAAAATGTGGGCAATTCAGAAGCACCTGAAAATAAACCTTTTCCTAAAACCAGTAACTTGAAGAGTGAGAGCAATTGGAAACTTAATGCAAAACAGCAACACTTTTGGGTTAAAACCGAAACAAGGTCTACAGACGCCACACATTTGGACAGAGAACGTGGAGGAATCAAGCTGGAGCTGTTCGGGAAGCCTGCTCCTTGAGGGCTAGCTCTCATCCGAAGGTAAGGGACTATGTAGCCGCTGCGGAAGGGAAGAAATCAATATCCCTCTGAGCTGTAAAGCCCACGAACCTCCAACAGTGACCAGAGCAGCAGGACACCAGGAAAGGCTGAAAAGTGGCACTGATGTTCCTGATGATAACAGCAGCTCTCTAGTCAGACTTGAAGCCCACTCAGGAGGAGGACATTCACGCCTGGTACTGCAAACCTAGCCCGCTATCTGCAGCTAATGAAGCCATTGATCCTAGGAGAAGACCGACTACCACCACCCCATTAACACAGGACATCCAGCTGCATTCTAAATACACTCATAGCTACGGGTAAGTGCAGCTCTCGCTCCTTGTCTCTGTTGGGGTTTCTATTAAAACACATGACCAAAATGAGCGGGGACAGGAAAGAGTTTACTCCATCCTACAGTTTATAGTTCATCAGCCAGGAGAGTCAGGGCAGGAACCTGAGATAATAGCCAATGCAGAGGCCTCAGAAGAACGCTGCTTACTGACTTTTCTCACTACGGCCTGCTTAGCCTGTTTTCTTATAGCATTCAGGACCATCAGCCTAGGGATGGTGCCACCCACAGAGAACTTGGCCTGTCCACATCAATCATCAACCAAGAAGATGTAGCACAGGCTTTCCCACAGGCTAGCCTGATGTAGGCATTTTCTCGTATATGACACCTGCTTGCAAAAGGACTCTATCTTACATCAAGTTGGCATAAAAACAAACAATCTAAAACAAAAAAATCAAAACAAAAACATAGCCGGCACACACAAACACACCTCATCTAAAAAGGTTGGTTTTGTTTTGTTTTTCTGTATAAGACATAAACCATTAATAAATTTACTTGTCAAACTTCAGAGAACAATTGGAGATGAGGTGCCCAGCCACAATAGATAAATCTACAACATGAATTCTACACCTAAGGCTTCTCAGTAAATACCATGAAAGAGGAGCCAGAAAGATAGAATGAGTTGGAGACACCTGCAATAAAATAGTGTCTTCTGTATGTTATAGGTATTTATATCCATGAAATCTCAACAATATGACCACCTAAGCATGACCCACAAAGGGACACCACCGTTTGAGACACCAACATGGATGACGGTAATATCACAAAGCCCTGCCCAAGATGAAGAACTATAGGCAATTAATGATTGCTGGGAGGGAAAAACAGTCTTCTTCCTGCATAAACTCATGATAGGATAGCCAGTCCTTAGTGATCAGCCCTAAACAGTACCACATAAGGGCAGCTCCGAATGGACCTGGAAGAAAGTATTTTTATCTGCATATATAGAACTAAAAAAGTCATGAATATGAGATGGAGCCAGCAGCCCAGGGAGAATTGCTTAAGGGAGCATGGTGAATATAATATTTGTATGTGAAATTTTCAAAAATTTATAAATTGAAAATACAGCAAATTAGCAAGAATGAACAGAAGAAGCTAGAAGCAGACTTAACTCCCTGAAATCAGACATCAGTGAGGACATTGCTACTCACTTCGCGCAAATGAAAATGTCACACAGAATACTATGAAAAATTATGTGACAACAATTTAAATATCTCCATGAAATAACAAATCTCTAGAAACAAATTGCTGAATATTATACAGGACAATATGAAAAAAATAAACTTATAATAAATACAGAAAACTCATTATTAATAAAAAAAAGTTCCCACAAAGAAAAGCCATGGACAGAATCTACCAAGTGGTTGAAGAATTGACATTGGCTGGGCTAATTGGTGCAAGCCTATATTTGCAGGTACGGAGGCTCAGGCAGAAGAGTAGTGGATTCCAGGTTTGCTTGGGTTACAGAATGAGTTCAAGGCCAGCCTGGACAACTTGGTAAACCCTTGTCTCAGAATTAAAAGTAAATAAAGGTCTGGGGAATGCCGCGCAATAATGCTTTTGTGCACTGTAAAGATTTGTCACTCGTATTGGTTTAATAAAATGCTGATTGGCCAGTAGTCAGGAAGTATAGGAGGGGCAACCAGTCTAGGAGAATGCTTGGGAGAGGAAAGACAGAGAGGAAGTCACCAGCCAGATGCAGAGGAAGCAGAGGGGTGGGAGGACATCAATATTTTACAAAGTTTTACATAATAAAAAGGGAATAAATATGTCTTTTTCCTGAAGCTAGCATCATTATCCTGACACAAAAAAAAAAAAAAAAAAAAAAAAAACAAAGACAAAGATGTCTCAAGAGAGTGAACTACAGCTGAAACTACCGTGGAAAAAATTTCAAAATTCTTCAACAAAACACCAGCTAATTGAATCCAGTAACACAAAAGGAGATATGACAGTCACCTAAAACATATCCCCAAATCAAGGAGTGCTATAACATGAAAATTACTCAATATATCATATTAACGCAATAAAAGTCCAAGTAATACCATCATATCAGTAGATGTAGAAATTACATTTGGCAAAAATCCAGCATCTCCTCAAGGTAAAAATATTCAACAAATGGAAATAACAGAGAGCATCTCCCAGCTTAATAAAGACATCTACAGAAAACTGTAGCCAGCACCGATGTCAATGGTGCTAAGCTAACCCCATCAGCTACTAAGATCATAACACATAGTTTAGCATCCACTTTTTATTCTTTCCCGACATTAGTTTTGAAAACTCCCAACCCTTCTGAACAGCAGGATGTATACCGGCCTTAGTTTCCTACAAACTTCCCAATTTTCATGTTTTGTAGCATTTTTTTCTTCACTTTCTAATGTTCCATTCTTGCTTCTTTAATTAATTAATTTGTTTCTAATCAGCATGGTAAGCATTAGGTTCTCCTATGGCTTTTTCAAACAAAGCACAGCATTGCTGTTTCCTCTTCCTACTTCCTCTTCATCCCCCTCCCCTACTTGCACCTTTCAACCCCCATATCCCCTCTCTGCTTTCACGCCACTAGCCACTCCTTATTTGCTAGGAAAAGACTTATTTCCAGACACTCTAACCCTACTTAAAATGCCCTCCTAAACTGTGATTATTGTTATAATCACAAGACTTTTATACCACTCCAGAAATTTCAGGTTAAGTAGCCTGTCTTGATGATATCATTTTATAGTATTTAAAATATATTACCTGCCTTTATTTTTATACATTTCAAACACAAGAAATTTAGTTGTCCATATATTTTCAGTTCCCCAAATTATTAACTAATATGATATGAGAAATCAAAATGGTGTACATATATCTACATAAATACATATAAATTCTAATATTAAAATCTTTTTATATGGTAAATATTTAATTTTGTGAATCATAGAAGCTTAAAACCAAAAGTATATATCTGCAAAACTCACCTTATCCCAAGGTGCCAGTTTTGCATAGAAAACTACCAAGGTTCTTGAAAGAGAAATCACATAGTGGAGAGAAACTGGGAAGACAAGGAAGACAAGAACCCAGGATGGGGACGAGCGCTGTGAATGCAGTCTCTCAGCAGCAACCTGACTGCTGCTTGTATCAGCTAATAGCAGCTGTGGTTGCCTGAACCAGACCAAGCCAGTCAGAATTCCAGGACAGAGGGCGAGAGGCTCCGAAGACCCCATCTTTAGAGGAAAGGCTATCGGCAGCGAATAGCTAGTGTAGGACAAAGAATCACTTTTAGGACAGCAGATAACAGCGCTAAAGGGTTTGCATGGTGTGAATGACTATATAGGCTTGATCTCCCGTAACTCCAAAACAAAACTCGAAACCCTTAAAAAGTTGAAAATTGAAGTAAAAACGATAGAAAGAAAGGAAACTAAATCTAAAGTCAACTTTATAGCAATCCTTTAAATCCACAGTCCAGTGCAAGATCATGAACTGCACATAGTTGTCTTGTCTCTTTCATGTTTGTTAATCTGAAACAGTTGCCCCAATTTTGTATTTCTTTCCTAACATTAACGGAATGAAGGAACAAACGAATTTACCTCCTTATGAAAATGTGCCAGAGTCCCAGGGCTCAAGGGTCTTTGGACATCTAAGCTCCACAGCTCCTTTGGGAACATAATTTGATCAGGCTGTCCCTAAGCCTTCTTTCCACACTCTCTTCTCCCAGCAGAGCCCTCGACTTGATTACAGCCTGATTCATGAGTCTTGCCAAGGAACTACATAATTTGGTAGGTCAAGAAAATAAATACATTTATTCACCAGCTTGTCGCCATTGCGAAATCTCTTACTGGCCTGGATACAACTTCTCTACAAGATTGTATGCAGTTTCTAACTACTTCATATCATAATCATATTCATGTCATGTCACAGTATTCTGTGTAACCTTTGAAATTCTGGAGAGGAGAGAACCATCAAAGAAGCACTGAGGAAGGATGAGGGGGATGGAGAAAAGATAAGCAGTTAGGAGGCGTGCCAGGCAGCTCACCTGTAATTCTGGCTCCTGGGCAGTGGTTCTGAACATGTGGGTCACAACCCCTGTGCGGGGTTGATCGACCCTTTCAATGGGGTCCCATATCAGATATCCTGCATATTAGACCTTTACATCATAATTCATAACAGTAGAAAAATTACAGTTATAAAGTAGCAACAAAAATAATTTTATGCTGGAGTGGGGGGTGGTCACCACAAGAGGAGGAATGATATCAAAAGGTTACAGCATTAGGAAGGTTAAAAACCACTACTCCGGGGAATCTGATGCCCTCTTCTGACTTTTGTTGGCATCTGCACATACATGGTATTTACACACGCACGTGCCTGCACACATACACATAAATAAAAATCTTTTAAAAGACAGGCAGGGTTTTAAGGCCAGAGAGTAAGATGAGGTTTCTATGACTATCCGCCCCCCCAAGTGTTTTCCTCACTCCCAGCCTAGGCTTAACACATCTTCATTATTAACCTTCCCAGCTCAGTTGGCTTCCTTCAGACAGGATTATGGGAAGGTCAGAAAATGAGCAGCCAACAGGCTGTGTAGAATGGCCTCTTCCCATCCAGATTGTAAGGCTAAAATGATCGTCCCCAAAGGAGAAAAATGAG
Organism: Neodon shergylaensis; assembly: GCA_025134845.1. Taxonomy (NCBI): domain Eukaryota; kingdom Metazoa; phylum Chordata; class Mammalia; order Rodentia; family Cricetidae; genus Neodon; species Neodon shergylaensis. Next base: position 1,152,170 of record JABTXL010005998.1, read on the forward strand.
AAACTGACTAGGCAAAATTTTTATCCATCTTCTGAATGAACTCAGTTCTTGTGGTCAAAATTCGGCTTTTGTAAGTGCTTAACTGTATACACCAGTTGGTAAAATCTCTTTCACTTAGTGCAAAGTTGAAAGTACAAAACCTATTAATTACATCAAGACATAGATTCAAGCTGCCCTCTAAATTTGTATCTCTGTACTCACGGATTAATACAGCTCTCAGACTGTCGCAGAGAAGTTTCTTTGTGCAGGGGTCAGCAGTGAACAGAAATTCGTGCCTCATCAAGGTAAGAGAATGAGTGTCAGTGGAGTCACAGACTGGACATCTGTATCTCACAGACATATGCGCGCCTCCCCAGGGCTCAGGAACCATCACAGGGGAGGAGCAGGGAGACTGTAAGAGCCAGAGGTTGGGAGGATGTGAGCAAAACAGTGTCCTCTGGACCTGCCAGAACTGCTGCACTCAAGAACTCAAAACAGCTGAGGTTGCCCACTAAGACCTGCACAAGAGCAAGCCAGTCGATATTCCAGCATGGAGAGGGGGGAATAATGATCACCATCCCCTCCCCTAACTGAAGAACTGTGGACCATAGAAGGTTTTGGGGGAGGGAGAATCAGTTTTCTTTAAGGTTATGTGGCTCCTGGAACTTCAACCATGCTCCAGAGATGGCTCCACACCTAGCAGTATACGGACAGCATAAATTGGACCTGGTGGGTTGTTTAATAAAACATAAACAAACAAACAACTAGGGAGGTGTGGTAGGTCTGGGATGAACCAGAGCCAAGAGTGGAGGGTGACTATATTCAAAGTACATTGTATGACATGCTCAAGAAATTAATTAAAACACTGTACTTCTAATTTATTTATTTTTATTTTATGTGCATTGGTGTTTTGCCTGCATGTAAGTCCATGTAAGGGCCTCAGGTTCCCTAGAAATAGAATTTCAGACAGCTGTGAGTTGCTATGTGGGTGCTGGGAAGTGAACCTAGGTCCTCTGGAAGAGCAGTCCGTGCTCTTAACTGCTGAGCCATCTCTCCAACCTTAAAACACTTTATTTTTAAAAAACTACTAAGTAGTTGGTGACCAAATACTCAAGTTTCTGATCCTACAGGGGAGAGTGCTTATTCAGACCGACACTGGATCACAACAATATTAGTTGGAAGTTGAACTGGAAATTAGTTTTGTGTATGGAGTGAGGAAATGAACCAAACTTGTTTTTTCTTCAATACAAATATTCAACAATCTGAGAAAACCTTTTTTGAACACACAGTCCTTTTAATGTTAAATATGGTGAATTTGTTCAAGCAAAAATAGATCATTTCTCATCATATGTTAACCATAGTGCCAATGACATGTAGACTTTGAGGCTCTGTTTTGGACCCTACATTTGAACATTAGTTGAGATTTTCTATGCTAACATAAGAATATATTCAAAAAAAGATTTTTTTCCTTTGTGCTTATTTTTCTTATTTGCTTGTTTACTTGTTTTGTTGTTGTTGTTGCTAACATAAGACCATGTTCAAACAAAAAGATTTTTTCCTTTGTGTTTTTTTTTCTTATTTGCTTGTTTATTTGTTTTGTTGTTGTTGTTTTTCTTTTCTTTATTTTTCTTTGGGTCAGGAACTCACTACGTAGACTTGACTGGTCTGAAACTGCTATATGGAACATGGCTGACTGCAGACTCACAGAAATCCCTTGCCTCCCTCCTGAGTTCTTGGATTAAACCATGTACCATCAAGCCTTTTGAACTTCTCCAAGTTCAAATAGAAATGTTACTTCTTTCTGTTAATGTTCAATATATCAAGCAAGAAATGGAATAGCATTTTCAATAGCATGTAAGGATTTGGATGGCTTTGTGTGTTTATGCTAATTTGTGAACTATTGATCTATTACACTATTGTTTAGAAATGAAGAAAGTCTTATTTCTTAAGAGCTTTTACACAGAGAATAATCATATATTCACATGTATGTAGCAATGCTAAATAATATGAATAAGATTGTATAAACAAAAAAACAAACAAAAAACCCTACTAAGTAAAACATTATATAACAAAATCAGTATTCAAGAACAAACCTGCTTACCTTTGATGTGTTCTAGGGGGATAAGATAGCTTTTTAAAGTTTGAGATTTTGGATTTAATCCAATATATCCTTACCGGATTTGTCTGGGTTTTTATTCGCAGCCCTGCATGTTCTCAGGGCAGGAGGCCTGTCCTTGACAGTACCTGGCAGGGCAACGCAAATCGCTGGAGCCCTGGCCTGGAAACCGCCATTTTGGTTTTGGCCTCTAAAGCTATTGACAAAGGTTTGATTTCCTCTGTGGGAGTGTGCAGAGTGGTGGGACTCGCTCTGCTGCTAGGAAGAATGACTTAGTGTGAAATGAATGCAGTGTCAGGGCCAATGTTATACTCCAGAGAGAGGTGGGAGGGGAGAACTGTGGACAGCCCCTCAAGTTCAAATCCTAAGTCCTGAGTGTCCAACAGTCATGACTTCCCGCTTGCTGTGGCCTCTGAAACATTGACTTCTTGAAGGGAAAACAAATAAGACAAAAGAAAGTTGTTTGGCTTCTAAAGTAGCCTCGCCTCTCCTCTCAAGAGCCTGGAGCCTCTGGGCCAGGCTCTGCCTTCAGCCAGGGCCTCAGCAGACAGGGACCACATCACACTTTTTGGGACTCCCGGTCCCCCACAGCCAGTGCTGCCCCCTCAGACCCAGCCATAGCACTAAACAGGTGACATTCAAGCAAAGTCTTAAAGGGGAGGCAAAAGAACCAGACACCTGGGGACCACAGGAAGAATAATCCAGGCAGAGTGCTTTACAAATGTAAACCCTGAGGCGAGGATGTGTGGCATGATCAGGGCTAGCCAGGACTCCAGCGTGTTTGTCAAAACAGCGGGATGACCAAGTCAGGCAGGAAGGCCCATTAGCTTTAACTGGGAACAAGGATGCCTGCCACTGGGATTATGAGCAAGGAAGGGAATCCCTGAGACTGGATTCATCGTTCAGGGCAACTTAGGCTATAAAGTAAGACTCTAACAATAAATAAATAAATAAACAAATAAATAAATAAATAAACAAACAAACAAATAAATAAATGAATGAATGAATGAATAAATAAATGTAAAATACAAGGAAGACATTTATGAAAGGACCTACTATGTGCTGGCATGCTAGCCACAAGATAGAGCCTGTACTACTATGAATTCATCCCAGCCATATGAACTTTCCCGGTTGAATGTAAGGGAGTGGAGGGGAGTAGCTTGGGCTCTAAAGCTCTGAAGTGTCTTGCAAATTTCCTCAGTGAGAAGCTTCAGATCCCTGTGCTTTTCACCCAACTCTGAAAGGGCTTTGTTAGAGACTTTCGTTTTACGAACCAGAGTGTGAGACTTGGAGTTACTTTCATTTGTTTGAATTGCGGAGCTGAACTAAATCCCCATCTGCATCTAGAAACCTGCCTCTCCAGCAGGGCACTCTGGCCTCAGAGGGGTCAGACCCCGGGCAGAACATATAAGATCCTTGAGTTGGCTCCTGCCTCTGCTAAGGCTCCAGTCATAGCTGCCTCCCCCACGGAAAACTCCGCTTCCCTCTGTACTTGCGTTCGGATGACATCTGGAATGAGACGCACAGAGGATTGACACCGAGATGCAACACCTTAACATCTGCACAGGCTTCATGGAACCAAGGCTCTTGCAAAGGTCAGGGGACACCTTCTCCTCAGAGAATCTCAGAACTCTTCCAGAACACTCTCTGTCTCAATCTGCCTGGTTTTATATGGCTGCAGAGACATAGCAGCCATGTGAAGCTACTGGAACACGTTTCCATCTCTGAGCCCTAGACACAACACTGGAACCAGGGAAACCTCAAACCCCACTGTGCTCCGTCCATTCAGCAGCAGCTGTGGTACAGCCCTGCACCTGGGATCCTCATTCAGGCCAGCATTCCCATCTTATTGGATAATGTAGGCCCTGCCCTGGGGAAGAAAAGGTACTTCCTCTCCCTCCATTGCTGTTCCACAAACAGAACCCAGCAATTCACTTCAGAACCAGTGAATGCAAGTTGCTTCCTCACCCCAGATACACCAAAGAAAGACCGGAGGTCCCAATAGTTCCACAAAGACACAATTTAAGAGTCCAAGCAGATTCTCTTTGTTTTGTTTTGTTAATAAAATAAGTTGTGGCTAGGTTTATAAAGATAGTTTGCCTCTTTCAATAAAATTATACACCATCATTTGGCAAGACTCACAGATATATGTCCCCCAAGAGTGAATTTTACAGGGCCTAAATTCTAAAACAAAATTTAAAAATTAACTGAAAAATATATCAGTGGCTTTTTTATTATCCTATTAACTGGTATCTTAGACTCTATCTAATAACCGGCTTCCCGAGAATAAAGACTTCGTCTGTATTGGGCAGATTGTGAACTGAAAAACCAACAAGGTCCTAGGAAAGCCTCGTTTTGCTGGTGTGGAAACTGAGTCTCCAGAAGGGGAATTAGGAGATTCCAGGTCCCACAGTTCTCCAGTTTTGCAGAGGGCAGGACTGGACCCCAAACCTCTGTGCTCCCAAGCTATGACCTTTTATCCAGCGCAGTCCACAGGGCAGGAGCAGAGCCCAGCCTGCCTGCAGCTGACAGATCAGCCCAGAAGCACAGTCTGTACAACTGCCCAGCACCAACGATGCCCCGGCACTCGCCTTAGGTTTGACTAAACGATTCTGCGAATGGTAAAAGTTTAAGGCACCTGTCCATTTTGCTTACAAAAGAAACTGCTTCATCCTTCAATGCATGACCACTCTCGTGTCAGAAGCAAAGTCCTCTTGGAGCCTGGTGTTCTGCTGGCTCTGCTCCGTCAGTTAGTGGGTTGAGTCATTAGAGACAGCTGTGTCCATTGTTTATGAATATCATGGATGATGAGAACCTAACAACAAACCTCAAATTCTCAAGGGTCTTCTCCCTCCCTCCCTTTCCTCTCTCTCTCTCTCTCTCTCTCTCTCTCTCTCTCTCTCTCTCTCT